>JAQQSY010001655.1:0-14212 GCA_028646535.1 Procyon lotor
AGTCTTGAGGTCGGTTACTGCCAGTCCCCCAGCTGTGCTTCCCCTTCAGTATCTGTGGTCATTCTGGGCCCTCGTCTCCTCTCCGTCTAAACGTTGGCATCGGGCTGTCGATACCCATGACGTAACTTGCTGGGATCTTGATTGGGACGGTGTTGAATCTCTAGCCTTCCTATCCATGAACATGGGATTCCTCTCCATTCATTTAGTTCTTTGATTTCACTCATCAGAGTTTTGTTGTTTTCTAATATAGATCTTGACATATTTTGTAAAATCTATATCTAAGTATTCCATTTTGGAAAATACTGATGTAAATGATAATGTGTTTTTAATTTCAGATTCCATTTGTTCATTGATGGTACACAGGAAAGTGATCAACTTCTGTGTATTAATCTTGTGTCCTGAAACTTTGCTATAATTGCTTATTAGTTCCAGGAGTTGTGTTTTGTTTTGGTTTTGGTTTTCAAATTTTCCATATAAATGATCATGTCCTCTATGAAGAAATACATTTTTATTTCTTTCTTCCCAATCTATATACTTTCATTTCCTTTTTTCCTCATACTGCATTAGCTAGGACTTCTAGTACAATGTTGAAAAGGAGTGGTGAGAGGGGACGCCCTTACCTTGTTCCCGATCAGCACGCTTTTGAGCAAGTAAAATATTCTTTGTATATTTCTCTTTCTAAAATTAACTTGCTTTAATTAATTCTTTGAGTGATAACACAATTTCAGAAATGGCTATACTTATAACCTATACATTATACAATGAACAGCCAACGTTGCTTTTGTTCTTGAGGAGGTGAGAATATTCTATTTCAAAGAACTTGGGAAAGACTGTACACCAGGCCTTTCACAGGAGAGTCTGAATAAAGTGCGGACTTTCGTTAATAATCATGCATAGCTATTGGTTCGTGAATTGTGACGGTTCCCAATACTAATGTAAGATACTAACAGTAGAGGAAACGGTGTGGGGCACACAATCCCTCCCCAAAGTATCTCTGCAGTAGTTCTCCAAATCTAAAACAAAAACGTTTATTTGAAAAATACGCTGGATGGGAACAACAGCAGATTCCACACTCTGAGAGAAAATTTTAGTGAACTTAAATGCTAGAAATAGGAACTTTCCAAATGAAGCACAGAAAAAAAAAAAAAGAACCAAAAGTGAACATCCAGCAAATTGTCCTGGAATACTTGGATATCAGTTTGGGAACACAAATCACAAATACATCTCACCATCATGTAAAAAATAACTTAGGATGGATCCCAGACCTGAAGGAAGAAATAAAACAGTCACCCTGCTGTGAGAAGGTCTTTCAGCCTCGGCTGGCAAAGATGTCTTAGATAGGACGCAGAAAGCAGAGACGTAAGGAAAAAACTGAATAATTGGACTCATCAAAATTTAAAACTTTTATTTTCGAAAACTATTAAAAGTAAAAAACAAGCTAACTGGGAGAGAGAGTTACATAATTATATCTGATAAAGGACTTGCAATCAGAATATATAAACTCTTTTGCAACTCAGTAATGAGAACACAAGAAAAAAGTGATTTTAACAAAATTTTATTTTATTTTAATAGAAGAGTGGACCAGATACTTCACAAACGAACATACATGAATGGCCAGCAAGTGTGACAAAAGATGCTCAACATATTTGTCTTGAGGGAAACGCATATTAAAACCACAATGAGATACCACCGTACACCCACTAAAGTGGTTCACTATTGGTAAAATTGCAAAATGATGCAGCCACTTTGGAATAGAATTTGCCAGTTCTTTACAATGTTAAATATGTCCTCAGCATGTAACTTGGTAATCCCATTCCTCGTATTTACCCACAGGAAATGAAACCCACATCCCCATGAAGACGTGCTCGCCAACGTTCGAAACAGCTTTATTTGTGAGAGCCAAAAACTGGAACCGACACCAATTCTCATCCACTGGTGAAGAGCTAAGGAAATTGCGGTCTATCCATGAAACAGGATAGTAATCAACAATAAGTAGGAATAAACGACAGATGCACGCAAAAACACGGGTTAACCTCAAAAACATGATGCTGAAAGGACCCAGGCACAAAAGACTGCCGAGGCAGAATTTCCTGAGCGTGCATGGGGACCAGGAACTGAACGCAAAGAGCCCGGGAACTTGGGAAAGCGGCGGAACTACTCGGCCCGGGGGGCATACACAGGTGTTGAAACCCGTCAAACTGTATCCTTCAATTTGGAGATTTGTTTCATGTAAATTTTACCGTAAAAGGTTGATGTAAAGATATTGATCTTGGAGTTCCCGACAGAAAACCCTACGACACTGTCTCTCCAGCCTCATCTCTGGCGCCGTCTTCTGTCTCCGCGCCCTGGACCCCACACCCCCTCCCGCACCCCCAGATCCTCATGCCCTCCGTGCAGGTCTCCTGCACCTGGCAGGTTCCTTTGCCTGGTGAGTCTTCTCTTCGTTCTTCCTCCATCAACTGGAAGCGCCGCCTGCCCTCCGAGACCAGCCAGAAGCCTTTGCGAGGGATGCTCAGTAGGGTTTGCCAGGGAATGAGGGGCTCCCTGCGTAACGCCCACACCAGTCCTATGGTACGGATTCCTGCCATGGCAAAACGTTCACTTTTTAAAATTAGGTACACAAATTATAAAAGGTGAAGTAATTATTAGCAGATCTTTTTACCTTTGCACAAGAAAAGATAAAGGGAAATTTACAATTAAAACTCAAACGAAGGTTCAGCAAGACCACTGCCTACAAGCTCAGCACACAGAGATGAAAACGTTGTTAGACGTCAGCAATGACTAACTAGGAAACATGATTTACAGAAGATTCTGTTCACAATAGCAAAAAAAGAGAGAGAGAGAGAGAGACTGTAAATTCTCTAAAACTGAATCTAACATAAGATGCTCCAGATAGTATGGAGAAAGTCATAATAAAAAGCGTTACTCACAGATGTTAGAAAAGACATGGCTGGGTTGTGGACAATGGGGAGGGTATGTGCTATTAAGTGCTGTGAAATGTGTAAGCCCGACGATTCACAGACATGTACCCTGGGGCAAATAATACATTATATGTTAATAAAAATTAATTAAAAAAAAAAAAAAAAGAAAAGACATGACTCAGTACGGAGACATCCAGTGTTGAAGAATGGGAAGACCCAGTTTCATGGAGATGCCAATTCTCTCCAAATTAGTCTATAAACTCAAAACAATTACAATCAAAAGCCCAAAAGATTTTTTTGTGGAACTTGTAAAACGGATTCTAAAATTTATTTGAAAGCATAAAAGTCTGAGAACAGTCAAGACAAAGCTAAAAAAGGAAGGCGAGTCGGGGTGAGATCAGGGGGTGGGCGCGACGTGAGCTGGGAAGGTCCCGGAGCGCACAGCGGGGTCAGTGGAGCAGACCTGCAGACCCTGTGCACACACGGGCCACACCCATCACACAGCACAGGACACACTGCCCATCCGAGGGGGAGAAGGACCGTTCGCCATGCGGTAACGAACTGCAGGATGTTTGACTTTCCCCACTGGGAAAAATCCTAGGTCCCCAGGTCTCAACAATGACGATTATGAATCCCCAGTGTATCAAAGGCCTGATGGTGAAAACCAAATTAGAAAGAAATACACAAGAACGTGCTGATGAAATGCAGGGAAAGAAAGGAGAAAAGCATCACTCGTGAAGGAAAAGACTCATCAATATGACCGTGTCAAAAATACAAAATTTGGGTGTAACAGGACACAGCATAAACCAATCAAAAACAATGAGGGCACAGGTGAGGAGGAAAATTGCTAGCAACGTATGCTGCCTATAAATAATCAGTGTCTAGGAAATATAATGATTTTCCTACAAGTGAGTCATACAAAGAAAAAGCCCAGGGGACAAAACGCACAAAGGCTGTGACGAGGCCCCTCACAGGCATGGCCACCTGAGCATACTGGGGAGATTCCCATTAAAACAATGAGGTGCCCTGGGCACCTGGGTGGCTCGGTCCGTAAAGCGTCTGCCTTGGGCTCGGGTCCTGGTCCCAGGGTCCTGCGATCGAGTCCCACATCGGGCTCCTGGTTCAGTGGGGAATATGCTTCTCCCTCTCCCTCTGCTACACCCTCTCTCTTTCAAATAAATAAATAAAATCCTTAAAAAGTAAATAACTAAAACAGTGAGACGCTCTTGCACTGCCTCAGAGCCGCAAAAACTAAACCATCCGTTCCCCCGAGGGCTGGGGTGGCAGGCTTTGGGGACGCGCACGGGACCTCTGCTCTGGAGGGCATTTGGGGTCACCTTGTAACGTGGGCGAACAGGAAACAAGCCGCCCGATGGGTCTGGCCCTCCGTCCACTGCCACCTTCTTCCTGCTCGGAGGCAGACGCAAGGTGAGGGACGGCGGAGCCGCGGAGGCCCATGTGCTGGCGACCGTAGGGGGGCTCTGGAAGGTTCCGGTCGGGGCAACCCTTACTCCATGAGGTCCCTACGCCCTCCCTGGTGCCGACGTCGGGGCTGGGATCTCAGGGTCGCGCCAACACCCAGCCCAAGGCCCCTGCAGAGAAGGGAAACCAAGAAAACAGCCTTAGATTCCCTGTGCAAACCAGGCCGGGGCCCCCCCGGCGAGGCCACTGCCCCCACAGCCCGTGTGCGGCCGCCGTGGGGCTGGGAGGGCGCTGCTGGCCCCGGGCTGGGCTGGACGTCCCCCCGCGTGTGTCCACACCCGTGCAGCTTGGCGGAGAGACCCTGGCCCAGCCCGCAGCGCCCTCAATGGAACTGCCCCTGCTGCGGCCAAGCGTCGACAGCGGTCCCGCCGCCATTCACCCTCCTCAAGGGCAGCGTCACGGCCAGAGAGGAAGGACTCATTCTGGGGACGGGACAGGAAGACCAAAGATCTGATTCTGCGCAATTTAATTTCTCTCATTAGGGAGAAATTAATGAATTTCATTAATTTTAATTTAATTAATTAAAATTTTAAATTAATTTTGTTTTGTTTTCCTCCTGCAGGGGGCAATGACGGGGAAAGACGAAAACCCCGCCAGACACACAGGTCTCAAACACGCGCACGCCCTCCGGTTTTCAGAGCTCTGTGCCAAGTGCAGCCATAACCACGGCCGGAACGTGCCTCAGTTTCCCCGGCAGAGAAGGTGTCACCGAGTCTGCTCTGGTTCTTCGGGGTAAGGAGGCCCCAAGGTGAGTACAGGCACCCCGGTACTTACTTCCCACATGCGTCTGGAATGTCCCACGACGTTGGCCACAAGGCCGTCCTGTGGCCCCACGGCCTGGTCCCACCATCAGAAGCCCCATGGGGCACCCGTCATTCTGGGGGTGCTCCTGGTTTGCAGGGAGTGCGAGGCCCAGCCCCACGGTCGGGCGCTGACTCACCTCCACCTTGGGAGGGAGGGGTGTCAGTGAACTTGGGGGCAGATATTCTTTCAGATTTCACGTTTAAGTAATCTCTACGCCTGTGCGGGGCTCGAACTCACAACCCCGATATCAAGAGTCGCACGCTCTTTGGGCTGAGCCAGCCAGGCGCCCCATGTGGGCAGAGTTTCCCTGCCCTTGACCCCAGAAGGGGGAAGATGTCACCAGAGGCCCGGGGAAGAGGCCCCGGGGTCCAGCCGAAGCCGAGATTCCAGCTCTGAGGCCAGAAGAGCCCGTCCTCTGCACGACACGCGCCACCTCCCCGCCACGTGACCCAGAACGCTGTCCCTGAGCCACCCTCTCTGACCCTGGGTGACCTCCTTGGTTTATTTTAATCAGCTAATCGGAGAGCAAAAAATCATGTTGCAAAATAGTTATTCTCGCAAAATGCGAGCTGGTTCACGTTCCGCAAAGTTAGACTAAATGGCTGTTCTTTTTCTGTGACGTAAGTTAAGCTGGGAGCTCATTGATCTTTCTGTGCCAAGACTGTAACAACCCAGCTACTACTAAACCTTTAAGTCCCCGAATCATTTCGCTTTTACGACCCCCACACAAGGGCTCGCGGAGACCATCCTTCTCAACGCCTGCCGAGAGAAGCCGAGTCGGACAAAGGGGTTCGGACGGCACTCCCCACCCCAAAGCTGGATGAGCCGGCGCAATGGGTGTGGGCCCAGCAGGTGCAGGCGGGGCCGTGGGCGGGGGCCCGAGTGGACGTCCTGGCTCCGGCTCCCCGATGGGCGGACAGAAGCAGGAGCACCACACCCAGGCGGGGTTTACGTGACATTTCCTGTGTGTCCTTGGGGACCACTTGGTGGAGCTTAGCTGGAGGAAATCACCAAGACTCAGAAAAGCCCGAAGAAGAAAGCAGCACTGGTCCCCCATCACTGCTCGTGGGGAGAAAGCTGGTCACACCGCAGGGACCTTCAGCTGCTCCGTGGATGAACCGTAATGCTGCTCACCGGCTTCTGGTTACTAAACCTTTACATTGCTAATCTTTTCACGATTCTAAGCAGTCTTTTAATTACCGTCCTACGCAAAATCGTACCTAATCGTTTCCCCAGGACCCACTTCTAGAAAGGAACTTGCAGGACTAGAGGGTCTGCGGGTTTGTGCAGCTGACGAGCCGACGAGCGGCCCCAGCAGTGTGTCCCACGCCGCGTGGCCCCGCGTGCGGCTGGCCCGGCCTCCTTGCTCCGTCACGCTGTCGCAGTTACAGGGGAAACGCGGCTTCACTTCATTTGGATTGCACGTACGCACCACTATGAGGTCAACTCTAGAGGATGCGGGATTTGCGCAGGGCCTGAACACCAGGAGGAAGGTGAGCCCACGGCCACCGTCAGCCTCGGTCTACCTGTGGCTTACCGCCCCTGTCCGTAGGCCAGCCATGCCCTCCCGGGACCTCCGTCCCCACCTTCTCGGACATCCGGGAACAACCATTACCACGGCCGCCGGCTGGCGTGGGGGGACCCCAGACGGCCCTCTCCCCCTCTGACGAGCCCATCCACCGGGCCGCACCCCGGGGTCCAGCTGACAACCCCGTCCCCTGCATTTGTACTGGATTTTGAGACTAAAAGGCATCCTGCTGGGAATGTGCCGTGTGACCGGCCTGACGTTTCGCGAGTGGGGGTGCCAGGTCCCCGCGAGGGGCAGCCGGGTCCCAGGGTGTCCGTCCCCGCGGCCTGCATCCCGGGGGCCGACACGGCCTCTCTCCAGCCACGCGGGACGCCGTCCTGAAGGCAGCCAGAAACCCCAGCATTGAAGACAGAAATGAAAGTCAAAACAATCGCTCTGGATCTTTATTTATATTCTAGGAACCTGTTTCACATGGAAATGCAAATAATGAAGAAGCACTGATTAAATTGTCGACATGAATATTCATCAAATCACCTGGACTCTGATGGAAATGTTGTTCTTTCTCCCCAACTGTCTCTGAATAACAAAGCTTCCTTCCTTCTCCAAAGAGGGGCGTCCAGCTGATTAGAAAAAGTCAGGCACTGAGTTTGAATTTCTGGGGGGGAAAGGCTTTGGTAAACAATGGCGTTGGGTTTCAGGGTCTAATTTGATCTCCCAATTTAAGGTAAGTCCCACCTTCGAAGTCTGACCCAATACAATCTCTTTGTGCAATGGCTACGGGAGCGAGCGGTTACCCCTGTGAGCAGACGCGCATGTAATGAGCACGGGGAGGACGTTACATCCTAAAGGGTTATCATATTAAACTACGGTGCCGGACTTTCTGGGATAAATGTTGAACCAACGTCCACCTTTCACCTAACATCGAAAGGGGAAAAACTCCTGAAATACCTTAAAAAGAAAAAAAAAAGCTGACCCTTTGAATGCACCTGGATGTTGAGGCAATGTCCCTGTCTGTGCAGACGTCTGCCTTGGCGGCTTCTCTGAGTCCCGGGGGGGGGGGGGGGGGGCAGGGCTCCCCTGCAGTGGACCCCAGGTGACCCGGTGTCACAGGGCGGCCCTGCCCTTCTCGCCCACCCCCACCGACTCACAGCAGCCCCGTCCTCCACGCTGGAGAAATCGGCCCTTCTGACCTTTGCTCCCAGGCCTGGGGCAAGGCAGGAGGACCTACAGGGACAAAGGTCATGCCCTCCTCCCACGGGGCTGTGCCGGCCCCAGGCCCCCAGCACAGAGGAGGGTGCTGGTCTGCGGGTGCAGTGAACCCCCCGCAGACCCACAGGAGAGGCTCGCTCGGTCCGTCTGGTCTGACGAGCCCACGGATCAGTACCACACCCTGCACGGGGGAGAAAGCAGAGTCCTCTCGGCGCTGGGGGTCCCCTGGCCGGCCCTGGGCCTGCCTCTGCTGCACTGACCGGGGTGCAGACGTCTCGGGCCCCCAGGACCAAACCTTTCCTCGGGTGGGACACTGACGGTCACACGGACCGTGTCCCCAGCTGCACCCCACCCCCCACACTCCCGGGCTCCTCGTCCCCCTCCCATGTCTCTCCCCCAGCTGCTCCTTCCAGAAAAAAACCCCAAATTCACACTTAACTGTATATTTAGTTTCCCAGAGAAAAATGGGTCACTGCGTTGGGAGGTGCGGGCGTGCGGCCCCTCTCTGCCTCCCTCAAAAGGACAAAAACGGGCCCCCGAGCGGCTGGCCGCAGGATTCCTCCGTGCTGGGGTTAAATGTGTGTGTGGCGCTCCCGGTGCCGGTGCCAACCGTCTCCTCGCGGGCCGCACACTGTCCCAGCAGAGCCCGAGCTGTCCCAGCAGCTGCTTCTGCAGAAGTGACCACGTGAGGGAGCCCCAGTCTCGTGGGCCTCGTCCCAGGGGCACCCATGTCGGCTGGGGCGCCGGACTCCCTTCCGCTGACGTCATGCCCCACGAACAGGAGAGGTATTCCCGTGGTCCACGGTGACACGGTGGCCTCCAGAGCGTCTGGGTCGCCCGCCTGTGGCCTACAGGATGCCAGCCTCCTCCAGGCACCCACGTCCTAATCCCAGAACCTGGGGCTGTTTCCGTACATGTCAAAGGGGACCAGCCACTGGGATTAAACTGAGGTTCTTGAGGTGGGGTGACCTTGGATTGTCTGGGTGGATGTGGCCCCAGGTCGAGCAACATAAGTGTAGTCGCTGAAGGTCCCCAGGGAAACAGAGGCAGTGGGAGGCACACAGATATACAGAGACACCTATCATGGCAGAAGGGCTCATGGGTAATAGAGCCGAGAAGTCCCCTCATCTGCCACCTACAAACTGGAGACCCAGGAGAGCTGGGGGGGGGGGGGTCATTCTGGTCCAAACACAAAGGCCTGAGTCCCAGGGGACTGATGCCCAAGGGCCCGAGCAGATGAGCATCTTGCTGGAAAGAAAGCCAACAGCGCACCCTCCCTCGGCGGGTTAGGTGCGGCCCACCTGCAGGGGGGAGGGTGCTGGTCTTTGTTCTTTTGTCAAATGCTTATCTCTTTTGGAAAGACAGCCTTCAGGGTGGGTCAGGCTCCTCACAAGGGGCGGTGGGAGGTCAGAGCACGTGGGAAGAGGCTGGAAGTGGGTACGGCTGGCTCGGAAGGCGGAGGACGGGCCTGGAGCCGAGGAGGTGGAGACAAGGACGAGGTTCTCCCCCAGAGCCTCTGAAGGGGGGACGGAGGACGGGCCGCTGCCCACACCTTGATCGCAGGCCCATGAGACTCGGTTCCGACTTCCAGCCCCCGGGGACTGAGCGCGGCTCCGTCTGCATCCTCCAGCCGCTGACCTTGTGGGGATTCGCGAGACCGGAGAGGGCAGCTAACGCACCCCCTGGAGCCCTTTATTTAAGAGTCCCCTTTCCTGGTGCTGCCGAGGTGGCCACCAGGCGTCAAAAAGTATCAGAGGCCACCGTGCACGCAGCTCACAAGATGGGTTTGTTTCTGGCGAAAATGACGTCGCTGCTGAGTCTGAAAGAACATCCCAGCACACGGGTCTGAACTCTAGGGAGGCAGATTCATCTTTGTAAACCGCACGGGAACCGCCAGGGCTTGGTGACGAAAGTCACTTCAGGTAAACTACTTAAGCACAGACGTGAGGCCCCGAGGACTCACAGCAGCCTTGCCGGCAGCTGGAGACAGGGCCCGGGGGGCGGCAGGTCAGCCCCTGGGCCACGCGAGCCCCCAGCCCCTCACCGTCCTCAGCGGCTGTGCCAACGCGTCTCCCGCAGGCCTCGTGGGCTCAGTCGGTGAAGCATCTGGGCTGAGGAGGGGGCAGCGGGCAGGGAGCTGCTGCAGACTGAAGGTTCGTGTCCCCAAAACCCACACCCTGAAGCCGGAGCCCCAGGCGATGTGAGGCGGGTGGGGGCTCCTCGACGGGGTCAGAGCCTGATGAAGGAGAGCCCACTGAGCCCCTTGTCCACTCCGCCTCACATGGACGCATCGGCCGATGGCGTCCACCTTCCGGGACACTCGCTCTCCGAGACGCCAGGTCTGCTGGTGCCCGGGCCTCGGACTTCCAGCCCCCACAGCTCCGGATTCCGCAGGAGACCGTGGAGGGCTTGTTCCAACAACCTGCAGGCCGGGGGGACCTGAAACCTGCCAGCCGGGGATGAGCAGGCCCTGGGCCACGATGTGGGGCCGTCTGGGTCGCGGCCTGACCCTTGGAGGCTCCTGGCTTAGCCGGAACGCAGAGCCCGCACTGTGGGCCTCACAGCACGGTGTCCCTCCCCACCCCCCTGCTTTCCCAGACCACCTCCAGTCAGACCCTCCAAGGGCACATTCCAAGCATTCCCTCCCTATGTGACGCGCTGGCCGGACACCGGTCCTCTCTGTGCGGCTGATCGAAAGCAAACCTCACGTGTAACCCTTCCTGGGACATTGGAGACGGTTCCGCACACCTTCTGTGGAAGGAGCAAGGAGTGCAGGAGGAGAATCAGAAAGCAAACAGTGCACCTCACCATTGTGCGGGTGCTCAGATTGCTGCTAAATATCAGAGAACGCTCATGCTCCTCGGACGTGCCGCCGCAGGTCAGGCGAAAGCCATGTGCGCCCGCGGGGTCAGACACACACGGGAGCCTCTGACGCCGCTTCCGGGCCAACAGCCCATCCGGTGCGACAAGAGACGGCCCCAGATTCTGCGGAGCACAGGGCACAGCACACCCGGGGTGGGGGGACGTCTCGTCGCCGCGCTGCCCCAAACGGAGTCTGCACGCCTGCCCGGCATCCTGAGAGCCGGTGGCCGTGATCGCGGCTTCCCCGAGCTGCAAACCCTCCCCCCGGGGGGTTGGTCCGTGAAGCACGTTTTCTCAGAGGTGTGAATGTGCAAATGCATCTCCTGAAAGAGGACACTCTGTTCCCCAGGGAGCAGGGACTAGTCACAAGATGAGTCTCGGGTACCTCACCAAACAGTGGGTTCCGTGACAAAGTGACCGACGGGAACGACCTCCGGCGCCGGGGGATCCCCTAAACCGGCCGGAGCGCGGGAACCACCCCGCGGAGACCAGCTCGGTGCATGGTCTCATCCTTGCTTCCGGCCCCTTAAGTGACAGAAACAGGCCTGAGCCGGAAGCCCAAGCCGCCCCGAGGAAAAATGTCCACGGACGCGGCGAGACCTTGCGGTCGGGCCGACCTCTGCCCAGAGAGCAGAGCCTTGGTGCTACTCCGTCTGGGGCTCCCGGCCTCGCGGACAAGCGCCGGCCGGTGCTGGGCACGTCTGCTTCCTCGTCGCCCAGCTGAGCCGGCCCCGCCCTGGTCCCTCAGCTGCGTCCACGGCAAGCGAAGGGCGTCCTCTCGCTACATCCACACGCAGGACAAGGGGGCTCTCGGGCCATGGCCACCCTCGGCTGCAGCGGGCGGAGACGCCCCAAATGGGCTTCTCCCCCAGATCCTCCTCTGCTTCTCCAGACCCCGGCCATTCCTCCAACAAGTAGCATTTCCTTTGGTTTCATGTTTGCACCACTTACAGACGTATCCGCGGCCCCCGGCCCGGAGCTCTGCCGTCCATGGGAACGTCCGTCTGTGTTCGGGCCACCGCCAGGCCAGAGCAGGGAATGCACCTGGAAAAGCCGAGGCCAAGCCAGCCTGAGGTCACCTGCAGCCTCCCGGCCTTCCATGAAGTCCCAGGTGGGGCATCACAGGATCCGTGGGGACCTCCGATCCTGCACGCGGTGACTGCAGCGGGGACCCCAGCCGCACACCCAAGCGCACCCTGAATATCACGGTGACTGCAGTGGGGACCCCCGGCTGCACGCCCAAGGGCACCCTGAATGTCACACTCCTCTGTTTCTCCTCCCTCCCGTTACACGTGACTCCCAGCCGATCCCCCAGCAGGGGGGGGGCATCGATGTCAGTTGTTGTTAGGGTCCCCACTGATCATCCTGCAGACGGAAGTAGAAGAGAGGCCAGCCAGCCTTCCCCCGGCTGGAGACCCCAAAGGACCCACTGTCGGAGCGTGAGGGGGCCGGGTGCTGGGCATGTCAGGCCCAGAATCTCCGGGCCGCTGTCCTGGGTGCTGCACTTGCTGGGCCTGGGGAGCCCGTGAGCAGCTGCGGGCGGGCCAGCCAGACCCGGGGGCCCGGGCACCATGGTGCGACCCCTGGAGCACACTCTGGGGTTTTCTGCACAGTGACACAGACAGGCCCCCCACGACCCGGCCACCCGGCTCTGAAGACCGGCGTTCACACACACACTGTTCGTGACTTGGCGGCCGCTCCGCTCCTAATGCCCACACCGGAAAGAACCCGAGTTCTTCTGCGAGCAAGTGGATGAACAGGGCCGTTGGTCCCCACCGCACGGCCCCGAGCCAGCCTCAGGCCCGCCGCCCCTCCTGCGCGTCCCCCAGACAGACCTCCCAGAAAGCAGACCCCCCGCAGCCCTGGAGACTCGGGGTGCCCATGGGGGTCAGGCCAGAGGGCACGGGCCTATTCCTGGTCCTTCACAAGTCATGGAACTCACCTGAAGGAGACACGTCATTTACTGTATGTGACTTTGAACCACAACGCATTCTTTTTTTTTTTTTAAAGATTTTATTTATTTTTATTTGACAGAGAGAGAGATCACAAGTAGACAGAGAGGCAGGCGGGGGAGGGGGGGAAGCAGGCTCCCCGCTGAGCAGAGAGCCTGATACGGGGCTCGATCCCAGGACCCTGAGATCATGACCTGGGCTGAAGGCAGAGGCTTTAACCCACTGAGCCCCCCAGGCGCCCCACCACAACGCATTCTTTAGAAAGAACAATTCAAACGAAAGGCTGAGTAAAAACATTAAACACCCACGCTCGCAGCGCCCTCCCAGGCACAGGCCGGCCACCGTGGGGGGCGGCTCTGCTCCCATCCCTCCGAGGCGGGGACCCCCCTGTCTCCCCACGGTGCCCCCTCCGGACCCCCTGTGGCCACACCTGCCCTCCTACCTCACCCCTCTTTCCACTGAGTCCCTCGGCCCAGGCCCATCGGGGCCTTCTCTGTCCCCCCGCACAAGGCTGGTCACCCCTGGTCTGACGTCCGGGTCGCTCCGGGGGTGTTCGGCTCCTCTGAACGCCGTGGCGCCCAGCGGATGCCCGGGAATCCACTTCCCACCAGCACGGGCTGCCTCGGATGGCAGGGGTCGGTCCCGGGCTGTGGCCCTCCTGGAGGGATGGCCGGTCCACGCACAGGTGGAACAACGTCTGCAGAGACACTTCCCGGGAGAGACACGGGGACCGCTGGTGACCCTGGAATGGCTCTGGGCACCGGCATCCTGCCGCTGGGAAGGCCAACCCGGCGACTCGGGCCGGAGACGCGGGACAGGCCGCGGCGCCCCGCACTGGACTGTGGCCCCGAGACACGGCTCACGGGCACCAGTCTCAGCAGTGAGAACTGTGTGCGAGCCAACCAGCGGTGGAGTGTGGGGGACGTACGACGGTTGGCGTGCAGACTTCAGAAACACACAAAATAAGTCTAAGTGCTGTTATGGATACACACGTATCATTAGAAGTAGTTTGTGCGTATGCACAGGAAAGATAAGCACCCAATTCGGACCATTGGCCCCCCTGGGGAGAGGGGTTGGGCTTGGGGGAGTTTCCAGGGAGCCTCATGTGTGTTCGTCATGTTTTCTTTCTTGACATGAGTGGTGGGCTGTGGGTGTTCGGTACATCATTCTCTATTTTTATAGGCTTTAAATATTTCATAAAGAAAAGAGCGAAGTACTGAACAATAAATAATACACCCCTGCACACCAGCTTAACAAAAAGGAGATGTTTACATATTTGCACGCCTCCGGGTGACTCCAGGAAGGCTGGGCTGGGAGGGGCTGGGGGCGGGGGTGGGGGTCCCACTGCCAGGGGCGGGTGGGCAGGAAGGGGAGGGCCGGGCTGGAGGCCTTGGAAGGGGGGCAGCGGGGGCAGGGGGGCCGGGGGAGAGGGCAGAGCCCCCACTGCTGGGGCC
>JAQQSY010001656.1:0-14211 GCA_028646535.1 Procyon lotor
ACTCCTGTCTCCCTTGTCTGCGGTCGGCGCTCTGTGCTCAGCTAGCCCGTGGCGGAGCGCTTCTATCTGTGGCGCACGGCCCCGTCTAGAGTCCCCAAACCAGCAGATTCCTGCTGCATGCTCCCGCACCACTCCTCCCGGAGGAGGAAGGAGGGGGTGTTTCCGGAGCTGCCTCCTGTGGGATCCCCGCTTGACGTAAGGCAGCCCTATATGTCTATAGTTCCTATGTGTCTCAGGAACTATATGTCTCAGTTTCTATAGTCCAAGGTAGGCCTATGTGGTGTTGCGCGTCTTCTTCTCTGCCGCCGGCTTCTCCGCCCAATACCTGGGAGCTCTGCCGCACTCGGGCTCCCCTGGTCCCTCGGTGACCCCATGGGTCCTGAAACCACACTGTTCCCGTGAGGGCTGAGCCCCCAGTTAGCCTCCAGAGTGATGTCCCTCAGCAGAGCGGACTAGAAGCTCTGGGTTTTGTGCTCCGCGGCTCTGCGGCTATTGGGAGCCAGCCCCTCCCCCCAAGGTCTCTCTTCCCGTCGCTTTAAATTCACTTTTTCCGCATGTCCTACCTTTCTGAAAGTGGTCGATTTTCTGCTCCTAGAATTGCTGTTCTTATTCTCTTCTCTTTCCTGTTGTGTTTGCTGGCTTTTAGAGTGGTTTCTGCCTCTTTAGCTGGATTTCTGGGACATGGTGCTTTCTGTGCGTCCTATACCTCCGCCATCTTGCCAGATCTCCCGACAGCACTTTAAATATCCAGCCCTTAACCTGCTCTTGTGTCTTCTCTCCAATGAATATTTTCTTAATCAGCTCGGTAGGTCTAGTTTCATCATCTGTTCCTTACATGATGTAGTCTATAGATCCTTCATTCTGTTTCCTCTGCTTTGGAAAGTCTCCAGTTTTTCAATGTTCCTAAAATGTAGCATCTACAACTCAATATTCTTCCAGATGTGGCCTTGGCAGAATATAGTAACTCTATTACATTCTTTCTCCTGAAATATTTACTTCTATTGAACAAGTTACTGAAAGTATTGGTAGAGGAACCATAAATTGATTCATTGATCTTGTATTCAATTAAAAAATCTCTTTAGCTATTTATGTATTTATTTATTTCAATTTATTTAAACTAAAATAAACACAGAAAACAATTCAGTCATTTCTCCTATCCCTTACCCCTCACCTCTGGCAAGTGCCAGTCTGTTTTCTGTATCTGTGAACTTTTTTAAAATACATATTTTTTAGATTGCACATATAAAGGAGATCATATGGCATTTATCTTTCTCTGTCTTGTTTCACTTAGCATAATGACCTCTTTAGCTTTCTAAATCTAGGCTACTACTATTTATTTATTTATTTATTTAAGACAGAGAGAGCACACACATAGTGGGAGGGGGCAAGCACACTCTGGGCTGAGCACAGAGCCTGACGTGCGGCTTGATCCCAGGACCCTGGGATCATGACCTGACACGAAAGTAGACGCTTAGCGGACTGAGCCACCCAAGCACCCTTAATCTAAGCTACTATTAAGTCTTTTACTACTTGGAGCATTCTGATCTATATTCTACTTAAATTTTATCTTTAACTTGTATCCAGTGATTATTTTAGTGTTAAGTAGGTACTTAAAGTATATAAATTTTGATTGTCATTTTCCTAGGTCATACAATACAGTATCTCACTCTTTAATATATCAGTTTAATAAATATGCCATTTCTGTCTTCAGTACTAAGGAAACATTCACTAGACATTGAAGATGTCCTTCCAAATTGACAGGAACATTGACTGCTAAGGTGTGCCTCTTCAGCCACTGATGGAACAGTTGTTCCATCTTACTACATCTTACTTACATCTTACTACAACAGTTCTGTACTTACCTGCCATATCCACAAGGATATCATTTGAAAAGCTTATTGTATGGATCTTTTTGGAGTTAACATGTATTGTGAATATGACATTCCCCTAATTTGCTATTAAATCTACAAAGAACTTCCATCATGAGATTAGTGTTATTTCTTACTGATGAGCATTTATTTTTAAGTGTTTATAATGATGTGTTTAATATTTTCCTTTGTGAGACTCAACAAGAAGTTTTACCCATCTGTAATTTCTGAAACCCACTATTTCCCCCCTGCTTTTTGGAAATTTGGGTCTCCATGTTTTGTCCTCTTTATCAATCTTAGTATGCCAACAATGATTTTTACCTCCACAATGGTGTATCCTTTTAAAACCTGTGACATAATGACTTAAAAACAGAAATACTTGAATTCATTGGTTAACTCTCTATTGTCAGTTCTAACTTATCTTGGGCTTCCATTTCTTCCTAATCATTTCTGCCCATTACATCTTGAAGATTGTTCTTTTTCATTAAGAAGATAGAAGGACCCTTGGATGGCTTAGTTGGTTAAGCATCCAACTCTTGATTTTGGCTCAGGTCATGATCTTAGGGTTGGGAAACTGAGCTCCACATTGGGCTCCGCACTTGGCATGGACCCTTCTTAAGATTCCCCCTCTCCTTTTGCCCCTCCACCACCAAAGAAGATAGAAACAGTTTTTTTTTTTTTAATGCCTGTTATTTGTTTTGATATTATTGCCATCTGTCTTGTATATAACAGACACACTTCAACATAACTTTTCTTCGTGCCATGAGCAATGATACATGGACTTAGTCTTCTGGACACAACTATTTCAATTCAGATCCTGTCTTAAATTCCTTTATATTTCCATAGTATGTAGTCTAATGGCATAAAACAGAAACTCTAGAAATACTAAACTTATGAGAAAGCTTTCTAAGGAGCCTCACTATACTTTTAAAGTCTCATTCTTTTTTAAAATCTTCTTTGAGGGGCACCTGGGTGGCTCAGTGGGTTAAGCCTCTGCCTTTGGCTCAGGTCATGATCTCAGGGTCCTGGGATTGAGCCCCACATCAGGCTCTCTGCTTGGTGGGGAGCCTGCTTCCCCCTCTTTCTCTGCCTGCCTCTCTGCCTGCCTACTTGTGATCTCTTTCTCTCTGTCAAATAAATAAAATCTATTAAAAAAATACATAAAATCTTCTTTGAGACTGTTAGAGTTTTTTCTTTAATTTTTTGATAGTTTGGGGCTATTCTCCCTTTAGAATGTCCATGCATGCTGTCATTCCTATCTCTTTTCAAATTCATTTGAAATTTGTTTTTTCAGTATTTTAGGTGATATGTGTTATACTTTCTCCAGAATGTTCTTTTTGACCTAGAGTCACATTCCTGCATGACAAAGAGTCCACTTTCTAGTTGTCCATCATTTATTCTTTCTTATTTGTCAGAATTCACTATAATCAAACAGCTCTCAATATTGCTACATTAAACTTTCAAGAGAAGAACTTGTTAATAAGAAGGTCCCACGTACTATAGGCTTTGTAGAATGCACCTGCTGGCTGATGTCTAATTAGTTGCTAGACTCCATCACTATTATTATTATTTCATATTTTGTCTCTGTGTCATTTTCCTTTAAAAAGAGATAAGGGAGCAGTCTGAATTTTATTATTAATTACTTAGAAAGACTTTAAAGTCAGGGGAAAATACAATTAGTCCCATGATATAGTTACTCAAGTAAGTCTTGTTCTTTCCCCCATCTCAGGGGCATAATCAACCCATTTCCTGCTTCAAAAGGAATCAGAACTTCTCCACTGCAGTGTATTCACATAGCTGAAGGGCACACAAAAGCTGTGCTCTGTGTGGATTCTACTGATGATCTCCTCTTCACAGGATCAAAAGGTGCCAGTAATTGTTTCATATGGATAGTTAACAGATTTTTAAAAAGATGATTACATTTTTAACAGGCTTTAAAAAAAGTCAAACTGCTTAACACCCATAAGAATCTGAAGGATAACCTGGTTCAACTCCTGAGTTATATAAAATCATTGCATAGTTGGGAAGAAAGTAAGACCTCTGTTGATGTTATATGAATAAAATATTGAGGGGATACATCTCCCTTCAATAACTGAGTACTTAATGCACACAAGGTGCTGAGCTTAGCAATGCAGGTTATATAAAAATTGACAAAGGTCATTACGATGTACACTGTGGTAAAGAGAATAAGATATAGCAACCACCATTTCTTGAGCACTTAACTGTATGTCAGACTATCCAAATTACATCTATCTAAACACTATCCAAATTACATCTCATTTAATTCTCGTGGTAACCCGAGCGAAATACATGTTACATCCTAATTTTACAGATGAAGAAACTGAGGATTCAAGGAATGAAATAATTTTCCCAGATAAACTTAGTAGTAAGTGAAAGAACCACTATTGGAAACCCATGTCTACTCATCTCCAAACCTACTCTTAACCCCTTTGGTATAATTGCAGGCAACTAGAAATTAACTATAAGTGCTTTGAAGAATTAAGGACTAAGAGTTTTGGGGTTTCAGAAAAGGGAGCAGTTATGCCAACCTGTGAGAAATAAGCAAGGCTTTTACATGGAGGCATTTAGGATGAACCCTTATAGGATGGTTTGGATATTGACAGGTAATGATTGACAACCAAGATTATGGAAGAACATAAGCAGAGACAGAGAACTAAAAGTGGGGTATGTTTGGAAACTAAATCCAACTGGATTGAAAGTAGAATACAGTTGACCTTGAACAACACGGGGGCTGAGGTGCTGACCTCTGCAGTCAAAAATCTGTATATAGGAGTGCCTGGGTGGCTTAGTTAGTTAAGCATTTGCCTTCAGGTCAGGTCATGATCCCAGGGTCCTGGAATCAAGCCCCACATCTGGCTTTCTGCTCAGCAGGAGCCTGCTTCTCTCTTTCCCTGCCACTCCCCCTGCTTGTACTCTCTCTCTGTGTCAAATAAACAAAATCTTAAAAAAAAAAAAGAAAATCTGCATATAATTTTTGACTTTCCCAAAACTGAACTACCAATAGCTTCCCCCCAAAATGAACTACTAATAGCCTTACCAATAATATAAATAGTGGATTAACACATATTTTGTATGTTACATATATTACATACTGTGTTCTTATAATAAAGTCAGCTGGAAAAAAAAAGATAGTCATAAGGAAGAAAAATACATTTTTAGTACTCTACTACTGTACTGTATTGAAAAATTTGCATATAAGTGGACCCATCCAAACCCATGTTGTTCAAGGGTCAACTGTAATTGTAAGGGAAATGATGGACAGTAGGGCTAGAAAGGTAGGTGGGAAGCATGTACAGGAATTTGGGGAGCTAGTGAAAGTTTTTTTTAGCATTGAGGGACATTACAGGACTTGGATTAATCAACAAGCATTTATTGCTCATTGTATATAAGGAAATATAACTGTCTAGCTAGAACTTATGAATTGTGAATGATTAGCCATCCAATATCCAATTAAAGAATCTACACTGTGAAAGTGTACTTTTCTAATTCAAATTAAATTTGTCTCCAGGATAGTTACATATTTCACATGTCAAAAAAACAAAATAATTAGTTTATAATTATATTTTGTGGTAAAAAATAAAATCCATCAGTCAGTGACACTGGAAAAGAAAGGGGTATGCATTTATAAGTGTGGAGTGCTTTGAAGAAGTAGGGGTGATCAAAGCAGAACATTTCGAAGAGGCTGATTTGGGAATGCCATTTTAAATCTAGGGGCAATTTGAGGCAAGATTCTTGTGATATGACTATTACAAAATTTTATATAATTATTTTTTTAATACCACATCATACATATATCATACTTTGCCCTTGAACCTGAAGGTCAAGGAGGAAGGTAGGATGTCTGTTTCAGGTTAGTGGAATAATTACTTTTTTCTTATTGCATTTCATTTTCACAGGAGAAAAACTGTTTAAATAATTTTTATTGTTAAGAGAACCTACTGTAGTTCATATTGACAATATTTTTCTTTTCTTCTTGGTTGTAGATCGTACTTGTAAAGTATGGAATCTGGTGACTGGGCAGGAGATAATGTCATTGGGGGGTCATCCCAACAATGTCGTATCTGTAAAATACTGTAATTATACAAGTTTGGTCTTCACTGTGTCCACATCTTATATTAAGGTGTGGGATATCAGAGATTCAGCAAAGTGCATTCGAACGCTGACGTAAGTAATTTAAAGAAATACCATCAGGGACAAATAGTTCTTATGTACAACATATATGAAAAGATAGGACTGTGAATCTATTTTTATTTATTTATACCTGTCTGCTTCCAAAAGGATGTTAAAGGAAGAATGTAGATAATATAAGGGAGAAAAACTATTGAGAAAATGTAACATAAGAGCCTGGTAGAAATGCAAGGAGGAGGGAAGATGGGGCAAGAGTAGAGGACCTTGTTTCATCTGGTCCCTTGAATTTAGCTAGATATCTATCAAATCATTCTGAACACCCATGAATTCAACCTGAGATCTAAGAAAAGAATTGCAGCAATTCTACAAATAGAAAGGCAACCACTTTTTGCAAGGTAAGAGGTATGGAGAAGTGAATCTGAGGGGCTATATCAGAAGATAAACTAAATGAATCCGAGGGGATATATCAGAAGATAAACCAAGTGAACCCAAGGGGATATATCAGAAGATAAACCAAGTGAACCCAAGGGGATATATCAGAAGATAAACCAAATGAATCTGAGGGGATATATCAGAAGGTAAACCAAGTGAACCTGAGGGGATATATCAGAAGAAAAACCAAGTGAACCTGAGGGGATATATCAGGAGATAAACCAAGTGAATCCAAGGGGATATATCAGAAGATAAACCAAGTGAATCTGAGGGGATATATATTAGAAGATAAACCAAGTGAATCTGAGGGGATATATCAGGAGATAAACCATGGTGAGCCTCCATAAGCCATCTATAGAACACACAAATTCGGAATGTTTAGAAGTCTACACCCCTGAGTGACGTCCCAGGCTGAAAGGTGCTTAGGTAGTCAAGTGGGGCAGAATCCTAGATGGGACAGTGTGGTCTCCGCATCTCTGGGGTCATAGAAAGAGTCGGGGTGCCTGAGTTCACAGAGTTCCCAAGCATTGGAGCTGAGAAGCCAGCAACAGTGGTGGAGCCTGGAAGTGGGCTCTCTGCTGAGTTTGCCATCAACTGCAAACAATGGCACAATCGAGTGACTGCTCTTCTAGAAGGGACCTGCAAGCAGCAGAACCTGGGTGACCCTCCTTCTTCCCCTGGGAGGATCTGTGTTTGATGTACACAAAGGTAATTGACTGCTTTTCTCTGATGGTTCACTGACGAGTCGGGGCCATGATCTTTCAGCTCCAGGGCTGGAGATCAGGGTGCTGCCATTTTTATTTCATTTGCTAAAGTGACTCAGAAAGCTGTCAGGGAACAAAAGCCACGTAGAGTAGCCTGAAGCAGCTTACACTGAGCCCAGACCCCTGGCCAGGGTGGTGCAACTCCGCCCAGGCAAAGACACCTGAGAATCAATGCAGCAGGCCCCTCCCCAGAAGACCAGCAGGAACATCAGGCTAAAAACAAGTTTATGGATCACACAGAACTGAAAAACTCTAGTGCTAGGGGAAAATAGTACGTAGAATTCGAGGTCTTCGAACTTGGCTGCAGCAACTTTTTGTAAGACATCTCTAAAGGCAAGAGAATCAAAAGCAAAGATAAACTACTGCAACTTCAGCAAGATAAAGAGCTTCTGCACAGCAATGGAAACAGTTAACAAAACTAAAAGACAACCTAGAGAGTGAGGGAAGATATTTGCAAATGACATACCAGATAAAGGCTAGTATCCAAGATCTATAAAGAACTTATCAAACTCAACACTCCAAAAACCAATAATCCAGTCAAGAAATGGGCAGAAGACAAGAACAAACATTTCTGCAAAGAAGACATACAAATGGCCAAGAAACAGGAAAAAATGCTCAATATCACTTGGTATTAGGGAAATACAAATCAAAACTACAATAAGATACCACCTCACACCAATCAGAATGGCTAAAATCAACAAATCAGGAAACAACAAATGTTGGTGAGGATGCAGAGAAAGGGGAACTCTCTTATACTGTTGGTGGGAATGCAAGCTGGTGCAGCCACTCTGGAAAACGGTATGGAGGTTCTTCAAGAAGTTAAAAATAGAGCTACCCTATGACCCAGCAATTGTACTACTAGGTATTTACCCCAATGATACAAATGTAATGATCTGAAGCAGCGCATACACTCCAATGTTTATAGCAGCAATGTCCACAATAGCCAAACTATGGAAAGACTCGAGATGTCCATTGACAGATGAATGGATAAAGAAGATGTATTATATATATACAATACAATATTGTTCAGCCATTAGAAATGATGAATACTTACCATTTACATTGATGTGGATGGAACTGGATAGTATTATGCTGAGAAAAATAAGTCAATCAAAGAAATAATTATCATATGTTTTCACTCATGTAGAATATAAGAAACAGTGCAGAGGATCATAGGGGAAGGGAGGGCAAACTGAATGGGAAGTAATAGAGAGGGAGACAAACCATGAGAGACTCTTAACCATAGGAAATAAACTGAGGGTTGCTGGAGGGGAGGTGGGTGAGGGGAGTGGGTAATTGGGTGATGCATGTTAAGGAGGGCATGTGATGTGATGAGCACTGCGTGTTAAATGCAACTGATGAATTATTGACCTCTACATCTAAAACTAATGATGTACCATATGTTGGCTAATTGAATTTAAATAAAAAAAGAGAGCTTGGTATTAAACAGAAAAGAATGAATCATATCTGGTTTGTGACTAAGTATATAATTCATATTTCCTCCCTCCTAAATACTAAAGTATTGCATATTCATAGTATTTATTACTTGATGTAGTTAAATGATTTACATTTTTTGATTCAAATGAATACCACTCCTTGGAAAAATGGCTAAAATCACCATGGTAGACAGTTAAGAGGTGCTTGTAACATTTAATTGGCAGGTATTGAATAATGAGAGTTTTTTTGGTTTGTTTTAGGGTCTAGACTGCTTTTGTGTGAACACCAATCTCATAACCGTGGGTTAGGTTGGACAGTTGGAGGATGAGTTAGTTTTCTGTGTTGTTATATATGTCTTTAAAATATAGAGCAAATAATGATTCTTTTTGCTATAAGATGGATGAACTGTTTTACGTAATTAAAATAGGGGTGAACTCCTGTTCTAAATAAGCAAAGGGAACTTAGGAAATGTTATATTTTATAATTTGTAGAGTAAGGATTATTAACATAAGTCCTAGTTTGTATTTTGAGAATTACTCCTTATTTACTGTATATTTTGAGAATTACTCATTATTTACTGTACTGAATACAAGTCTCTTAAGGGAAATTTTACAGAAAAAGGAACACTGTATCTTAGAAATCTTCCAGTCCAGCTGACTCACTAAAGTCAAGTTTAAAACAATTAATTATAACTCAATATTTTGGATGTTAACTGAGAAAATGTTTCAAAACTTAAGAATATATTTATCACTCAGAATTTATTTGAGGAAATAGAAATGAGCTATGTTTACGTCTTTAGCACGTGGTAAGTACTCCATGTATGATTGAGTTAGAGTAAACTAAAACTGAAAATGGTTTGAAAAATCCTCAGTGTCTAATTCAAAAGGCAGTTCTTTTTTTTTTTTTTTTAAAGATTTTATTTATTTGACAGAGAGAAACACAGCGAGAGAGGGAACACAAGCAGAGGAGATGGTAGTGGGAGAAGCAGGCTTCCTGCTGAGCAAGGAGCCCGATGCGGGGCTCGATCTCAGGACCCTGGGATTATGACCTGAGTTGAAGGCAGACATTTAATGACTGAGCCACCCAGGCGCCCCCAAAAGGCAGTTCTTATGGACAATAAGAGGTGTTGGAAGGCCTGGCTCCTCAGGGTGCTTCTGGAAGCTACAGAGGAATGAATTACCTTTGTAGCACTGTATCATTTGTGGAGTCTTTTTTCTTTTTCTTTTTTTTTTTTTTTTTTTTTAAGTTTTTGACATTTAATCTTTTTTGAATGATATTCTGGTCATCCCTGACTCAGGGCCTGGAATTCCTAGCATTATAGGAGATGTACCAATTAAGAATTTTAAGCCACATCATCTTGTCTTAGTCGTTCCTTTATTCACTTCTTCATCAAATGTGTTCATAAGGGCCAGGTGTGAGGTTCTGTGCTCAGTACCGTTGAGATGGTGACCAAAGGACACAGAGCTTGTTGTGCCTACCGCCGGTTTCCTAGGAATTCAAGGAGCCCTCTGCTGAACTCTTGCCCAGAAATGTGACTTTTTCCCTTCGTTTTGTCTCTGTTAAGATCTTCAGGTCAAGTTACTCTTGGAGATGCCTGTTCTGCAAGTACCAGCCGGACGGTAGCTATTCCTTCTGGAGAAAACCAGATAAATCAAATTGCTCTGAACCCAACTGGCACTTTCCTCTATGCAGCTTCTGGAAATGCCGTCAGAATGTGGGATCTTAAAAGGTAGAATTTTTAAGAAAATGTATTTCTTATAAATGGCAAATACAGTTTTCAGATATTAATAATGTATTGGTGCATATGAAGTCTAATTTTTATAACCCCAGAAGTGAATATAAAATCATGGGCTTTTCTGTTTGGCCCAATACCCCTAAATGTCTCTTCTGTTCTCATTAGCAAGCTCACAACTTTCCTTTCTTTTAATCTCCATTGATAGAAAAAAAAGTATATAAAGGAAAATAACCTTTCTTTTTTTTTAAAGTATTAGCAATTTATTTTTTTTTAATTTTTATTAACATAATGTATTATTTGCCCCAGGATACATGTCTGTGAATCATCAGGCTTACACATTTCACAGCACTTAACATAGCACATACCCTCCCCAATGTCCACAACCCAGCCACCCTATCCCTACCCCCCACCCCCCAGCCACCCTCAGTTTGTTTCTTAATAATTGTCTACAGTTTGTGTTCTTTGTTAGGAATTGATCGAGATTCTCATTCTAGTTCCACCAGGACCTTTGAAAGAGTTATTTTTGGGGCAGCATCACTTAAACATCTTATATTTCAGAATTTTTAGTTTATAAACTTAATTTAACAAATTTGGGCATAAATCCTTATAGGATTTTTGTGAATATAAAATAAATAGAAAAAGTATTAAGATCAAAATGAGTAAAAAAAATGATAAGTTGAAAATTTAAAACATTACATCCCTGATTTAGTTTTTTATTTGCCATGAAATATGAGCTTTTATCCTTCAGTTGAGTGTTTATTTTAGCTTCTTTTCTAGTTCTTAAAATTTTGGCAGCAAAGGAATATTCATTTGTTAGTTAAGTATTTTTTCAACATCAATTCTGGGAGGCAGTGCCCCAGGACCGTGGTAGGTGCTAGGAATAGACTGAGAAGACGAATGTGGTATCTACCTTGTTAGGGCTCTTGTTGCAATGGAGGTTAATGGCCACTAAACAGGCACTTACAGGACACTGAGTGACGGATATTTTGGAAACTGAAAATAACTAGTTATAACGTGTAACATTTTAACACATGACTGAGAAAGTTTAATAAAACTTACAGGTAAATAGATGAGAGAGAAAGAGGGAAGCACGGTCCTGAGTACTGTTTTAGAAATAGAATGTAGAAAATTGAACATGGTGCTTGTTTAAGAAAATGAGAAAAGAGGCGAGTACTTGGTTTATTCCTGAAGATATTAAAACTTGACTCATAGAGCACCACGGAGGAGGACACTCAAAGTCATGACATGAGGCAGAAAAGATACCAGCTTTTGAAAATCTTTACACTTTCAATATTTGCTGAAAAGTTAGGTCTTTTGAAACATGCTTAAAAAGAGGAAAAAAAGAAAAAAAAAAAAGAACCGTGCTTGATTTCCGCAACATGATTAAATGTATATTTATTGTAACAAAGTAACTAAGAGAATAGTTTTCAAGAAACTAACATTCTACAAGTTAAATCTATCTCTGTATTCCAGCAGCTTGATTGAGGTCAGACTGTGAGACAAAGGTTCGTTTTTACCCCCTGACAACTGTTGTCATACATTTTTCTACCAGTTAGCTATATTTCTTGATCATTTGCAATTCTTAGGATAACTGATGAAATAGACTACCTACTTTCTGATACAAATATCCACATATTTATATGCATAGGTATATATATGTGTGTGTGTACATGTGTGTATGATGGGCATACATACATGTGTATGTGTATATGTGAGAATATATGTGTTTGTTATAAAGTAATATTTTCCATATTGTTATTGATTGTATAGGTATATAAGTGATAATAGTTGTTTTAATCAAATTCCAAACATGTGACCTTCGTCCTATATTTACAACATACTTGGACATTTAACAGATTAAGGTTTACCTGAATTTGGGTTGGATTTAAAATTAGTCTTTAGCAAGTTTTGCTGCCTTTTTATTTACTGTCTGAATTACATGAGTCACTCTGGAATAACTTATTTAGTACTCCTCACATTTTAATCATAGAATAGGTTAGTTTGGTCATTTTTGGACTCCTAATTTAAAGAGAGTTGCAAAGAGGTGGAGCTAAAATAAAAAAGAAAATTAGTGACCAGTTTCATCAAAGAACATAGATTATTTATGTTGAGGCTTAGCCTCAGCACATTAGGAAATATTTTCAAACAAAATTATTTTCTTTCTTTTTGAAGGTTTCAGTCTACAGGAAAGTTAACAGGACACCTAGGCCCTGTTATGTGCCTTACCGTAGATCAGATTTCTAATGGACAAGATCTCATCGTCACTGGCTCCAAGGATCATTACATCAAAGTGTGTATGATAGAGTTGAATTATATTCTCCAATTAAGGGATAGATTTGAAGTATTCAGATGCACTCAGAACCCTTCTCTCTTAATCAGTTTTCTTCTTTTCCATTTCTATCCTTTATTTTTTCTTGGTGATCTTTTCCTCACTCATAGTTTCTGATTTTATTGTCTTATTATTCCATCATGTATTCTCATTTTTCATAGAAGATAGTTTGGGAGGGATTTTAAAGATCTTTGGCTCAGTCATCCAACTAATGCATAAGTTTCACTGTCACCGTCTTTTATACTGAATTTATTATGGTCTTCAGATCTTATGAAATTAGCAGATAAGGGAAGATGCACAGTTTGGTTCTGGAAATGTGAAAGTTGAGATACTAAGAAATAGAAGCTATCCTCATGTAGCCGAGTCGGTCATTTGATAGGCAAGTCTAGAGCTCAGTTTGAGTTATGACTAGACATGCAGGTTTGGGAGCCATTCAAATAGAAGCAAATGTTTGAGGGGTTAGAAGAGCTGACATGGCCAACGGAGAGAGAGGTTGCCAGGACTCAGCCTTGGGAATTCCTGTAAGAACCAATTAGGAATAAAAGGAGGATACAGTAACAGAGAGATAGGAAGAGAAGAAGTACTCTTTAGAATCTGAGATTAAGAGATGAAAAATGGGCTGGTGACATGGAAACACAATGGTTAAAGGAAGAGGATTTGTATTCGGTAGACGTGGGAATGCCTGTCTGCTTAGGAAGCAGGCCCCAGGTGGAGAGGGAAAGTGTGAAGAGGGAAGTGGTCGTGGTAATTGATGAAGGTGGTAGGAACAGTTAGAACCACATCAGTGAGGTGAACCTTGGGAAGCAGTAAGCCCACTTTAGCATCTGAAAAGAAGGGAAGGGTAAGAGAATGTTTGAAGATAAAAGAAAACTTTTTGAATGGAGGGAAGAGTCCCCCTAAAAAGTTTATTTTTGATCATGCTACCCTTTCCAGGAAATCACAAGGTCAACAGCTAAGAGAGATGAGGGCAACTGAGGGGAGTGGGAGGTTTGGGGAAATTTGAGATGACCACTGGGATTGCAGAGCTATCTAATAGTGTTGAAGTAATAGTTGTATCATTTTTATGACTTTCAGGCGGACTGATTTGTAGTATTTGTATTTTGAACATGTCATTTGTACACTCAGACATGAAAAAATTGGTTGTCTTTTTTTTTTTTCTTTAAGATTTTATTTATTTATTTGACAGAGAGAGAGATCACAAGTAGGCAGAGAGGCAGGTGGGGGGGGGAGGGGGCAGGCTCCCTGCTGAGCAGAGAGCCCGATGCGGGGCTCGATCCCAGGACCCTGAGATCATGACCTGAGCCGAAGGCAGAGGCTTTAACCCACTGAGCCACCCAGGCACCCCTTGGTTGCCTTTCTTAAAAGCCTACAGACATATAAGCATGTGACTTGTAAGCAAAAGTAATGTGAAAATAGGGTCCAGGTTCATCCTGAGTCATTCATACCAGGTTAATTTTTTAATTTAGTAAAATATTGTAACAAAACAAGTCACATCTG
>JAQQSY010001657.1:0-14211 GCA_028646535.1 Procyon lotor
ATTATAAGGAATTACTTGTCTGAAACTGCTGTCAAACCAGCAGGACTGCATTTATGCATCCATCATTTTCAGGATTGTTGGTAACCTGTGCATATTTTCCTGAGGAAAACAAAAGGGGAAAAGGAGGGATGTTAATGCTGATAAAAAATTAACTTTGCCCAAAATATTTCTAATCACCATTTTGAAGGAAAAAAATTATAGTATGATCAATGAGATGTTACAAATCACTCAAAATCTAATGAGTTCTGAAAACAATTCTTATATACTGTTTTTATACTTTTTACAAATGGTATTCAGCTCCATTCTGTTAGTAGGCTGGATTAACAAGCCTTTGTGGACTGACCTGAGCATTGCTGCTTTTCCATATACTTTTCTTATTGGAAAATGCAACAAATTTTAATTTTCAAATTAACCTATTTTCAAAATTGAGGTCAGGCAATGTGAAGCATGAGTTAGTGACTCATGAAGACTCAAGAAATTAGAGTGTATTCTTCCATTTCAGAGAACATTAAAGTTTAGAAATACCTGGACACTAAAAGCAGAAAACTGAGAAAATAAAGAATTAAAATTGCTGCATGACACCTTTTATTTTCAATTACTACTGAAATAGTGTGTTTATGTGTTTGATATGTCTCTCTTCCTCTGCTCATGGTTAACTTACTGTATTATCTTTCAGTATATTTTGGTTTTAACTGTAACTTTTCATCTGCTTCTCTCCTAATGCCTTTTAAAGCAGTCCTAAATTCTAACAATATAGTACACTTTATGTAACTGAAACCAATAATCTAAGTTAAAAAGATCACATTCACAACTACAAAAAGTATTCTTCCTAAAGATTTAAATCTGATTCACACCATTTTAACTTAATGGTTTAGTTAGTTAGCTTTTCTGCATTAAAATTTGCTGTGTAGTTTCTATCTACTTGTGAACTTCAATTTTAGGATTGTGTAGCAGCAGCCCCGTATTTAGAAATTTACTTACCCCAAATAACCTTGCCTCCTTGTGTCACAAGGCCCAACTCGCTCACGTTCACCTCAATTACAGTACCTTTGGTAATAACACCCAAAGTTGTATACAGTGGGGATGAAGGATTTTTTTTTACACCAAGTATTGGCAGGCAAAAGGTGGCTTTCAATTCAGGATGTGTTACATGGGCCTTTTTGAAACGTAAGCCCTAATAAATCAAACACAAAAATGTTATGAGTCTAAACTGTTTAACAACGATGAGCAATGATGATCCTTTTTTGTTTTTCTAGTTGTCTTCCAAATCAAAAACTCCATGAATGAACAATGTCGAATCTTAAGGCATCAAATTAAACACTTCTATTTATACAGACTAAAAACCTGATAAATATTTGGGGGGAAAACCCCAAACACACACCACTTATGTTTTTAGCATGGAGTGTTACCTAGCATCATACTCCGATTTTCCTGTTATCTACATTTCCTGAGGATTTGCAGGCATGCCAGGCACTATGATGGAGCATATTTCAGCTTATTTCAGCAGGTTAACCTTACAACAACTCCCCCATTTTTCTTTTTTTAATGTTAAAGACTGGCAGGTGAAATGACTTATTCCCAGGTTGAATGGTGTGTGGATGGAATTAAACTTAACTTTCCTAATTCCAAGTCTTTGTAGACCTCAGCTGTTTTACATGATGAAAAAGGAGGGTGGGCTGTCAGCTTTTCAGTGATGATACAGGTGAAAGACTGGAGAAAGGCCAGAAAGGTCTGTTACAGAGACTGGAGTCACCTAGGTATGGCCTTTTGCGGGGTAGCACTTCAGAAGCCACAATACTCTATAGTCTCTTAAGTTTGATTTTTGCCTGTAAGGGGGTAGAGGGTAGTGATACTAAAGTTCTTAGTATTGGACTTACTAATAAATTTTGTAATAAACTTACACAGCTGGGAATGCCATCTGACTAATGCACAATGAGATTTATCTGCCAAGCTACAGAAAGCCTAGAACAGCATGATTACTATATTCTCTCCCTATAGAACTGAGTTAACAAATTATATTTAGTAAATTATGAAATACAAAATCAAAACATGGGAGTCCATAATAAAATCCAGGGATAGATGAAGGTTCTGTAAATGAACAGTAAGCACTTGAGGTTTTGCAGGCCATATTGTCTCACAACTACTCAAAGCCTACAAAAAAAAACAGCCACACACAACACGTAAATAAAAGGGCATGGCTGTATTCTGAAAGAATTTCGTTTACAGAAACTGGCTGCTCACCAACATTTTCATCCATTAAAAATTATTCAGGTTGAGAGCTAGAGTAACACTGCCAATTTTCCTCTGTCTGATTGTTTTTCTAAGCAGGCTAGATTTCCACTGAATAGAGCAATTCAGTCTGTTTTAAAAAGATTCTGCGAAAAATATATAGCTGACCCTTGAACACAGGTTTGAACTGCACAGGTCCACTTACAGGCATATTTTTTCCACTATACTACAGTACTATAAACTTATTTGGAATTTCCTTAATATTTTCTTTTCTCTTGCTTTAAGAATACTATCATACACATAACATGCAAAATATGTATTAATTGACTGTTTAAGTTATCAGTAAGGCTTCCAGGCTATTAGTTTAGTTTTTGGGGAATCAAAAGTTCTATGTGGATTTTGGGCTGTGCAGGGGGTGGGCACCCCCAACCCAAATTGATGAAGGGTCAACCAAATGTTCAGTTACATTTGGGAAAGGGGAGGACAATGGTTTTCACCATCATGGTTGTCTATAGAAATTAAAGTTCTACTTTTGTATTACATTCTTTTTTCAATGACTACATACTGAATGTTTTCAAAAGCATTAAGATTATTTTCTTACTAAATGGGAACTGCTTCTTGAAAAAACAGTCTTCAAGTTTTCTAACTGTTCTCAAAGAAAATAAGTGTCAGGCATATAGGTTACTTGTTGAGTAAGTAAGGTGACTTAACGTGGATAACAAAGATTCTACTATGACATATATTTAAAAATCAGGAATCACTGACACTGTCTCTAGTAAGAATTATTTTTCATTTCCTGTCTCTCATGAAGCCAAAGATTTTTTTTTTTAAGATTTTATTTATTTGACAGAGAAACACAGTGAGAGAGGGAACACAAGCAGAGGGAATGGTAGCAGGAGAAGCAGGCCTCCCGCAGAGCAGGGAGCCCGATGTGGGGCTTGATCCCAGGACCGTGGGATCATGACCTGAGCCGAAGGCAGACGCTTAACGACTGAGCCACCCAGGTGCCCCAAGATTCTTGATAGTAGGAGAAAACTGCTAAACTATCCTTATCAATAACTTAAAATGCCTAAAAAGGTCTTTTGATCTCATTTAATACCAATTTTAGGAATTTCAGGTAATTATACTTTATCCAATTTAACACAGCAACTAATATTTAATCCATCCCACTCTTGCAAGGAACTTACCATTGGCCTAATGAATCTTTCATATTTAGGTGGTTTTCGAGTAAAGCCGTCTCCAACAAAGCAGACTTTAGTGACCATTCTCTTCCATGCTTTCTTTTTTCTCTTTCCTGTTCGAATAACTTTTAATACTTCTGTTTCTCCCTGGGCGCGAACTTTGGGTAAAGGCACTTCCCATTTTCCCTAAACATAGACCATAGTTAAAATTTATAACGTTAGTAAAAGGCAACAAGAATAAAAAAATTAAATGTTTTTGTCGTACACAGTAGTGGATTCACTTTTTTCCGAAACCAAGATTTTGGCTCCAAGGTTTCCTGGAAGTCTGCACTGTCCCCTCAAAAGCCCCAAATTAATTAGAACTAATTAAATTTCTTATCATGGATACATTAAATAAAATGGTTTGTGGGGTGCCTGAGTGGCTCAGGTCATGATCCCAGGGTCCTGGGATCAAGCCCCATGTCAGGCTCCCTGCTCAGCGGGGAGCCTGCTTCTCCCTCTGTCTGCCCCTCCCTTGCTTGTGCTGTCAAATTAGTTAACTAAAATAAATACATAAATAAATGGTTTGCTTATGCTAAAAATCTCAATTCTTTTTTTTTTTTTTTTTAAAAGGATTTTATTTGTCAGAGAAAGAGAGTGAGAGCATAAGCAGGCAGAGTTGCAGGGAGATGGTAGAGGGAGAAGCAGGCTCCCTACGGAGCAAGGAGCCTGATGTGGGACTTAATCCCAGTACCCCGGCATCATGACCTTAGCCGAAGGCAGCCGCTTAACCAACTGAGCCATCCAGACGTCCCATCAATGCCTTTTTATGAATGAAAAATGCCACCTTATAGTAAGGCAGTGATTTCTCGAAACAGTGCATGTGCTTACTACTAAATAGTGAATAGTATAAAAGCGGAAGACTGTTTCCACCTCTTAATTTCTTTTTTTTTTTTTTAAGGTTTTATTTATTTGACAGAGAGAGAGAGAGAGACAGAGAGAGACAGAGACCACAAGTAGGCAGAGAGGAAGGGGGGAGGGGGGAGCAGGCTCCCTGATGAGCAGAGAGCCCCATGTGGGGCTTGATCCCAGGACCTTGAGATCATGACCTGAGCCAAAGACAGAGGCTTTAACCCATTGAGCCACCCAGGCGCCCCTTATTTCTCTATCTTGAGTGGACTTTTAGATTATTAGTAGGTCAAAATCATCGTCACATATTTTAACCTCTCCAGAATGAAAATTCTATGAAAAATTGAAGCAGTACAAGAAAGAATGTGATTTATTATTAAGACAGATTTTAGCAGCAATTCTACCACTCCATGGATAATGACCATGAAGAAGTGATCCTGGACTTCAGTCTTTTTATCTGTAAAATGAGAAGGGGTTAAGCAGATAACCTCTAAAATTTCTTTGGGTGCTCAAGTTATACCATTCTAATTTTAGATAGTACACACCAAAATATAAGAAGTCTGTTTTTTCTTTCTTAAAGATTTTATTTTTTTGAGACATAGAGACAGAGTGAGTGAGGAAGAGAGGGAGAAGCAGACTCCCTGATGAGCAGGAAGCCTGATGCAGGGCTCAAACCGAGGACTCTGGGATCATGACCTGAGACTAAGGCAGACACTTAACTGAGCCACCTAGGTGCCCCAAACAGTGTGTTTTTTAAAATCAAATTTGGAGACTGAACATTTCTGTTGCTATCTGTATTTCTGTTAATTTATCCACAGATGTTTAAAAATAGTATATATGCCTTTATCTGTTTTTAGCAGGCTTTATCCTAATTTGATACCAAGTGTAATCTAGTAGTATTAAAAAATATAAATTTTTATTTAAGTCAAATCAGTTACAGGGTTTCCCAGTATTCTACTTTTTAACTAATTTTAGCAATATAGGGCAGCAAAAATAAGCAGCTGTATCTTAGTCCAGAAGAGCACAGCATTAGGAGGTGTCAAGTATAGAAAGCTGTTAAAATAATGAATTTGAGATTCATGCCCTATTAACGTTTTAGGTACTTTTTTTACACTAAAGATGTGTGGTATTCTAGTAACTTTTTAAAAACCTGTTAAGTGCGAATGTTCTCATGATGAGAAAGTAAATGTTTTATTACTTAAATATTTAATACAAAATGAACTTTACAAAGACTCTGAAATCTATCGCTTCTCGGCCTTTTGGCTAAGATCAAGTGTAGTACAAAGACTCTGAAATCTAAATAATGGGAATAATAGCTGAACTCCATGTTTCCAATTAAACTGAAGAAAAAGACTAACATTAAGCAATTCTCCTAAACAAAAAAGAAATAAAGATTTCAATTTTTATGTCTTACCGCTTTCTCTTTTCGTTTTTGTTTAATCATATTAGAAAGTACTTTAGCTCGGGACTGTCCCTCCCTGTCCAGTAGATACGCGGGTACTGCGCCTTGTGGAGTCTTTTCATCATTCTTTTGTTTGGTGTTTCTCTTTTCGTGCATCTTGATACTACCAAAAAGGAAGAAGATTCAAGATTTCAGTTTTAAAAATTACCACTCAAAAGATGTTAACCCGTTACAATGAAGAACTCATCACTTACGTCTTTTTCATTTGTATTTTCTCAGCATGGCGCTGTTTATGGTAGAGCTTAGCTTTCAGACCAATCATCTTTTTTGCCTTCTTTGACCGTTCATGAGCCTCTCGACCTTCTTTCTTTCTCTTTTTCTCATGGTAATCCAAACGATAGCCATAGCGCTTCCGGTGTAACTCAATATATTCATTTTGTGGCTATAATGCAAGAAACATTAATTTTAAAAATTATTGACAGAATTATGCGAACTTTCTGAATACTATATAAAGTACAGAAGGCCTTATGTCATCCAAATGTTCACTTGCTTAAGTAATTCTCGTGCCATTAAGCCTATTTACATGATATGAGTTAAATATGTTTTGATCCCAAATGTTTCAAGGCCTCGGGATTTACATCTGTAATAATCTCAGTGAAAGTCAGTTCGTTGAAGGGAATAGTCCAAAATCCACTGGACCACTAAAAGGATGACTTCATTCCAGGATCTCTCTTTTTTCTGAGCATCAGTAATCTGGTTTTTCAATAATATCATCGTCATTATTCATACTTTTTATTAAAGAAATCTGTTTTAAGTGCAATTTACATATAATGAAATGCCCCTTTTTAGGTGTAGGTGTAGTTTTACATTTTGACAAACTACACAGTTTTGTAACCACTGCAATTAAAAATAGAAAATATTTACATCACCTCAGAAAATTCCCTTGTATTGCTTTGAAGACAATCCTCTTTTTCCACATCCAATCTGTTAACTCTCACTCTAGTTTTCCCTTTTTTGTGAAGAAGCTTATGCTTACGATGTGGCCTTTTGCCATCTAGCTACTTTCACTTAAGGCTTTTGAGGTTTGTCCATGTTGTTACATGTGTCAGTAGTGAATCCTTGTTATTGCCAAGTAGTAGTCAATGTATGGATATACCACCATTCATCCTTTGACCAATTCATAGATATCTGGGGTGTTTTATGTTTTTAGCAAATAAACACTGGCACAGAAGTCTTTTGTGTGGCCACATGCCAAACTGTTTTCACAAGTGGCTGTACTATTTGGCATTTTACCAGCAACATATGAGATCCCTTTTTGCTTTTTCAGTGCCTGTTTTTATTTTATAGGCCACTTTTGTTTTATTTTAAACATGTGGCCACAGTCCCTTTGTATTTTCAGAGTGAAAAAAAAATTATGATGCAAAGTCAACTCTAGCACAGATAACGCCAAATAACAATCAGCCAAGTACTAATTATCAGGTGTGGTGTTTTCAACTTCTAGCACAATAAACTTTGGAGGCATGTGGAATGGCATTCCGCTGAGATACAAATGAGAGACATAGTAGAAAGAGAACGAATGTGGCAGTCAGATCTGTGCTTTAAGCCCAGCTCAGCAATTCATTAGTTGTTTGGCCCTTGGCCGGGCCTGCCTTCAGTTTCCTCAGCAATAAAACGAAGTGGCTACAGTGGCAGGGTTATCGATAGGCTCTGGCACTGACAATACACAAACGTGGCTAAGCCAGGAATTCAATAGAGTGAAACCTATCTCGCTCTAAAGCGTGTATTCTGGCAAATACCCCAATCTGTGCCCACCAGATGCATTTTTTTTTTCCTTCACCCTCATTCCCTTCAGCAGTACCTCCCTTCCGCTTACCACCCCTCGCCTCCAGCCCCAGGACCTCCAGGGCCCCCCAACTCTGAAGCCCCACTATGCGAGTGCCCCCAAACTACCTCCTCACCATGGTGACGGCAGCAGTGCCGTCGGGTGCAGCTGTCGGGGCAGAAAGAAGCTCTCAATTTTCGGGGCTCCCAGACCCACGAGCTAACTCCACGAAAGCCACGACGGGAAAGAGACAGTCCTACAACGACCGACTGCGGAGAAAGCGCGACACATTGGTTCCGGACTTCCGTTCTTCAGGTTTAGCTGGAAGGGCGGAAGTTACTTGCAGGCGGCATTTGAGTGTTGCACCGCCGGAAGTAGCGGAGTGCGGCGGACGGAGGATGTGGGTGAGAAGGGAGTAAGTTCTCTTCTGGAGGTACCAGAACGTTCGCCGAGGTAGTGTATCGTGAGCAGAGGTCTTTGCGGACTTTGGCGCAGCCTGCACCTGCGGCTCTCAACACCTGGCGGGAAGAAGTCGGCTTCCAGTATGCGACCTAGTGCTAGGTGGGTACCGGACCGTGCGGACCCTGCGGCGCTCTGGGCACTGAGCCCTCTTTAGGGAGGCAACAGCCGGCTACAGAGGAGGACGAGAGGGCCTCCCGAAGGCCTTAATCATGCTCCTAAGTCTTAGGTCGTGGAGTTGAGGCACTAAGGTGGGTTTGGGTTTGAGAGTTTTCAGGGCTCTGTCTTCTAATGTGATGTATTTTCTTTAAAACTCATAATTGTATCCCACATTTTCAGGTGAAGTAAATTAAGTAATCTCTTTTCCTAAAACACGCTTCCCCGAGGTTTTGCTTCCCACACCTACTTGACGTTTTTGCTTAAAAGTCATTTAAATATCACTTGTTTAAATGACTTGGTTTACAGTTACTGCCCAGTTCCCCGTTCCTGCTTAATTCTTTTCTACAGCACATGTCACCGTAGGAGAGGCTAAGTATTTTATTATCTATGAAGTGGCCAGGATAGAGACAGTAGGAATACAAGGATGTCTTTTGTTCACTACTTTTATCCCATTTGCTAGGAGGCAGTGGTAGATACAATAACAATACATTCTTGTTGAGTTAAATAAACTAAATTCTCATACTGATCCAGTAATGAAATAGATGGAAGGGAAGATTCAGATATTTTAAGTGATTTCTCCAAGATCACAGAAGATTTGGAACTCTAGCAAGTCTTCTGTGAACTGCTCAGGTCTTTGTGCACTTGACATTTCTATTATATTAAGAAGTTTATGGAAAGTTTTAAAAAGACTTTTTATTGAGATGTAAGATACATGCAAACAATGTGTAGGTAGATGCTTCAGTGGGTTTTCAAATTCTGACCACACCCAGTAAGCAGCACCCTGAATCAAGAAATTACATAAACCTGGACCCCAGAAGCCTTCCTTAGGCCTCTTTCCAGTCACTCCCAAGTGTAAATACCATCCTGACTTGTAACAAAATGGATTAGTTTTACCCATTTTATACTTTAAGTAATTGGAATCGTACAGTATGAACTCTTGTGTAGGTTTCTTTTGCTTAACATTGTGAGATTTATCCTTATTGTTTCCTGTTGTAGTTATTTTAGCATACGGAAATTTTTAGTAGGTTTAAGTTGTGAACTCATAAGTGTGTTTTTTTATTTATGATTCTAAAAGCCACTCGTGCCCTTTTTGCCTTCTGAACTAGGAATAGAAAGTAAGTTCTTAAAAGTTTAGTGGTCTTGTTTTCATTTGTGTAAAATAGAGGAGGCAAGTGGTTGACTGTTGATCATTTGTTCTTACTTTCAGCTGTGATTGTGGGCTAAAAATGGCCTAAGCAGATCAGTGTCAGCAGAACTTTCTCAGAAAAATTTACTTACTATATACCTGGCAGTAGCCAAGTTGGATATCATCATTTCTTTATCTACTAAAAGGTTATAGTAGATACCGACTTTTTGCATTTTGGCCGTCAGAAGCATGAAAATACATTTCTCTCGTTGGATGAAAATTTAGATAGTATTTATTGCTATAGATGAAATTGTAATGAAGTCAGGAGGTTGTGAGAGCTGCTTTAAAAGTTGATTGTGTATGGTTAAAAAGTCAAGCTTATTTATGTTAAAGAGGAACAGTTTATAGTAAGAGCTTTGTAAAAAGTATTATGATGGCAGTGTTTGCTATTGTAATATGCAAGAGACAGGCTAGAATTTTTAAAGCTAACATTTTTCTCGAGGTTGGGGATCATACGCTACTCATTTTTATTTTTTATTTATTTATTTATTTTTTAAAGATTTTATTTATTTGACAGAAACACAGCTGGAGAGGGAACACAAGTATAGGGAATGGTAGCGGGAGAAGCAGGCTCGCTGCTGAGCAAAGAGCCCGATGCGGGGCTCGATCCCAGGACTCTGGGATCATGACCTGAACCAAAGGCAGACGCTTAACGACTGAGCCACCCACGCACCCCTCATTTTTATATTTTTAATAACCAACTTGTTGCTCTAATGTTAAATGAACAAGGTAATTGGAAAGTGCTTTAACAGTACAGTTGACCTAAATTTAAAAGTAACTTTACTTAGGCTGTTTTTTAGCAATTAAAAGTTAATTTGGTAAACTTTTTTCTGGTTTAAAAAATCAGGTGAAACTGATTTTTTAAATTGAGATAAAATTTACATAACTTCAGATGGTTTGTTTTACAACTTACACTGGAAAAAAATTTTGCAGTAAAAATAAGTGTTTAGATTGATAGCATGAGATCTATTGAACATAGAAAAAAAATCAAAGCTGATTTTAGGGATTGATAGTAATAAACATATTGGCCTAATTCATATGTGATTATTTTCCTGGAAAACACTGGATTTGACAAAAACGTGAAAAGAAGTTTCTAAGTTGGGAGAAATTACTAAGTACGTAACAAAAACTAGGTGCAAATACAGAATAACTTGATGCTTTAGGATCTCCTTTTGTATATTACTTGATTTTCAGCAACATCACTTCAATTTTGCTTGCATACTGATGTATTTTATGATTTTTTTTTTTAAGATTTTATTTATTTCACGAAGGATGAGAGAACAAGCAGGGGGAGTGGCAGGCAGAGGGAGAAGTAGGCTCCCCTCTGAGCAGAGAACCCACGTCGGGGGGGTGGGGGGGGGGGGGGGGGGGGAGATTCCAGGACGCTGGGATTGTGAAAGGAGAGGCCTAACCAACTGATCCACCCAGGGTCCCCCGTGATTGTTCTTTAGTGGTCCTTGATTTCTCTCTCTCTCTCTTTTTTTAAAGATTTGATTTATTTGAGGGATGCCTGGGTGGCTCGGGGGGTTAAAGCCTCTGCCTTCGTTAGGCTCAGGTCATAATTTCATGGTCCTGGGATCGAGCCCCACATCAGGCCCTCTGCTCAATGGGGAGCCTGCTTTCCCCCTCTCTCTCTGCCTGCCTCTTGGCAGCATATGAAGGATATATGTAAATAAAAGATTAAAGCAGTATATCCCACTTGAATGATTTGAGTACTATTTCTTAAGACTGGTCATACCTGCATGTCACCTGTGTTATTATGTACTTAATTTTCCTCAAATTCACATTTTTTAAAAAATAGATTTTATTTATTTATTGACAGAGAGATCACAAGTAGGCAGAGAGGCAGGCAGAGAGAGAGAGGGGGAAGCAGGCTCCCCGCTGAGCAGAGAGCCCATGAGGGGCTGATGCAGGGCTCCATCCCAGCACCCTGAGACCATGACCTGAGCCTAAGGCAGAGGCTTTAACCCACTGAGCCACCCAGGCGCCCCACAAATTCACATTTTAAAGTAAAAAAAATTTGACTTATTAAGCATTGGTATATACAAGATGGATCGTTTGCTAGTTTTTCTGATATTTAGTAAACTTTTTTTTTTTTCTTTCTGTAACTTAAAATAATCGTGGGCATTCACTTGGGGAAACAGGATGTTGGAATACATTTTCAAAATAGTCTATAGCAACCCTTCACACTCTTTAAAATGATTTAGAACTCCAAAGAGTTTTGTTTATGTAGGTTATAATTCATATTCAACTATTAGAAAATAAAACTTTAAAATATTTTAGTAATTCACTTAAATTTAATAAATCCACTGAATCTTAATGTAAGTAATGTTGTTTTATGAGAAATACCTTTTATTTTTTTTTTTTTTTTAAAGATTTTATTTATTTGACAGAGAGAAACACAGCGAGAGAGGGAACACAAGCAGAGGGAATGGTAGTGGGAGAAGCAGGCTCCCTGCTGAGCAGAGAGCCCGATGCGGGGCTCGATCCCAGGCCCCTGGGATCACGACCTGAGCCAAAGGCAGACGCTTAACGACTGAGCCACCCAGGCGCCCCGACCTTTTATTTTACAAAGTAAAAATAATTTAATTTGCAGAATGTTTTACCTTGCCTTACAGTTTTGCAAGTGTCTTTATAATGTTGGGCATAAGAGAAAACAGCTGGCATCTACTGTCACCTTCTGTATTTGTTACTGTGTATGACTTTTATTTTTGGTTGAACTATTTGAGGAAAATCTAGTCTCATACACATAGGTCATATAGGTGGTTGGGAAAGGTAGTGAGTATTTTAATAGTCTTTACAGAAAATTGTGGATGACCTTAGATACTCTACAGGCTTTGACAAGTGTTAGTTTCTTAGTTGCAACGTGGAATTAAAACTTATTAGTGAGGGGCGCCTGGGTGGCGCAGTCGTTAAGTGCCTGCCTTCGGCCTAGGTCATGATCCCAGAGTCCTGGGATAGAGCCCCGCATCGGGCTCCTTGCTCGGCAGGAAGCCTGCTTCTCCCGCTACCATTCCCTCTGCTTGTGTTCCCTCTCTCGCTGTGTTTCTCGCTGTCAAATAAATAAAATCTTTAAAAAAAAAAACAAACAACTTATTAGTGAGGTTTTTTTTTTGTGTTTTGTTGTGTTAAAATCTTTTGTTCTATTTTAGAGTGGATCTAACATGCATGATATTGCAAACTTCCTGAACTTTGGCACTGGAAGTGAAAAAGGGAATGGATTAAAGATAAATTTAGGAAATAAAATCCCAAGGATTTGGTGACTTCCTAAATGAGGGTTAGTGAGGTGTGCCTGGATGGCTCAGTTGATAAATCAGTCTGCTCTTGATTTTGGCTCAGGTCATGATCTCAGGGTTGTGAGATCCAGCCCTATATCACGCTCCTCACTGAGCTTGGAGCCTGCATAAGATTTTGCCCCCTCTCCCTGCCCCCCAACCCCCCAACCCCTGTGCCCCTGTGCTCTCTCTAAAAAAAAAAAAAAAAAAATTAATGAGGGTTAGTGAATGTGGCTGTTTTAAAGCACAGAAAGAAACACATTTAGGAGGGAAAATAATGGGTTTTTTAAAAGATTGTATTTTTTAAGTAATCTCTATACCGAGTGTGGAGCTCATACTCAAAACTGTGAGATCAGGAGTTGCACACACCATCGACTGAGCCAGCCAGGCTCCCCCAAAATAATGAGTTTGACATGGCTTCTTATATAACATGGCAGACAGTGTTTCCCTGCTCTCTGCTCCCTACCCAGTCTTAGATGCTTCATGAACTTGTCTTAGCTTTGATAGTGTACTTGACACATCGTTTATATTCAGTAAATGTTTTGAAACCAAAGATACTTAGTTTTTATTTTTTTAGCTTTTTTATTTTTAAAGAATTTATTTATTTGACAGAGAGATCACAAGTAGGCAGTGAGGCAGGCAGAGAGAGGGGGAAGCAGGCTCCCCGCTGAGCAGAGAGCCCGATGTGGGGCTCGATCCCAGAACCCTGAGATCATGACCTGAGCCAAAGGCAGAGGCTTTAACCCACTGAGCCACCCAGGTGCCCCGATATTTAGTTTTTATAATCACAAAAGAAGGGGACTTGATTTTGTGTACCAAACCACAAAAATCTTATGGTAGGAAAGATTTTATGGTAGAAAAAATTTATGGTAGAAAATTTATGGGGGCCACCTGGGTGGCTTAGTGGGTTAAAGCCTCTGCCTTTGGCTCAGGTCATGATCTCAGGGTCCTGGGATCGGCCCGCATCGGGTTCTCTGCTCAGAGGGGAGCCTGCTTACCCCTCTTCCTCTGCCTGCCTCTCTGCCTACTTGTGATCTCTTTCTCTCTGTCAAATAAATAAAATCTTTAAAAAAAAAAATTATGGTATTTATGGTAGAAAAAATCTGAATATACAGATAAACTAATAAGTTACACTACCAATGAGAAATTACCAAGTTAACATGTAGTTGCTTACCTTTCTGTACTAAATTCTGTATAATTACCTAAGTAATATTGTAATTCCTGTAATAAATTTTTGTGATCTTAGTCTTTTTCCACGATATGTTCATATCTTGAAGAACTAAAGCATGTTGAAAAAATAAAGAACATTGGGGCACCTGGGTGGCTCAGTGGGTTAAAGCCTCTGCCTTCAGCTCAGGTCATGATCTCAGGGTCCTGGGATCGGCCCGCATCGGGTTCTCTGCTCAGAGGGGAGCCTGCTTACCCCTCTTCCTCTGCCTGCCTCTCTGCCTACTTGTGATCTCTCTTTCTGTGTCAAATAAATAAATAATATCTTAAAAAAAAAAAAGAAAAATAAACATTGTAGCTTGAGAACTATATTTCTCATATTTTATTAGAATTTTCATTTTCTGAATGATACATTGAGTTTTTGGTAGCTAAAAATACTGTAC
>JAQQSY010001658.1:0-14210 GCA_028646535.1 Procyon lotor
AGCCAGGCTTAGTCACTCATTCTCCCCAGGAAGGACCCCCCTGGGGCCACTCGGGTTCCCAGGTCTTTGACCATAGACTGTGGACTCTGTCTTCCCCACAGCCTTTTCTGTCCCGTGTTTACCGCCAGCATCTGGAAAGCTGCCCAGAGACCATCAAAAGCTGAAACTCTAGGGACTTGAAAACTCAAGATCTCACCTCTGGGCCTTTTTGTCCACTTCCAACCTCTGTAAACACGGCTGGAAGTCCCATACCGCCCTGGGGAAATGATCAGAGGGATCTTTTAGGCTCTCTAGAGTTTAACTTCCAGGCTGGAGCACAGCGAGAGGCAAGAGCAGTTGGGATGTTGGTAAACGGGGCCAGGAAAATGGCCCCCTTCCTGGCAGGCGCCCGTCATCATTGGTGATGGGATGCAGGTTGTGGTGATACTTTTGATGTGAGACACAGCTGGTCCCAGCTTTCAAATGTATCTGCAAAAACTGTGCTCTGTTCTTCCGGGTGTCTGATTTTCAAATTGGGATTTTGCTCCTCCATCCGCTTCCTTCTAGTTACATCGGCAGGAAGAGGATGCAGGTAAAGGAGCCTGAGAAAGCGGTGCCCAACGTGGGAAATCTGGTCGAAGCCGACTACTCCTATTGGACGCTGGGCTACGTCATCTCTCTGGAAGGAGCACAGAAGCTGGTTGGAGCCGAACCCTTTGGGAAGATGCTGCCAGTGGATGAGTTCCTGCCAATCATGTACAACAAGCATCCTGTGTGAGTCTCCCCGCGCAGCGTGCCCATGGAGGGCACGCCCCGCTCATGTACTGTGCTCCTCGGATTCTCGGTAGTGCGCAGTGTTTTCTAAATCTGCACTGCTTTCCTAAATGATCTTTCCCAAATCATGACTCAGAGAGGCTGACCGGAGTGACTGTCCCCTTATACAGATGGGGAAGCTGAGGTCCCAAAATGGCGAGTCTTGCATGGGGGTCCTCTGGAATAAACCCAGTGTATAGTTCACCCGGACATATTGTGCTGGGTCCTCCCCTTGTTTTTGATCTTCTTATTTCCATAAACTCATACACTTGAAGGTGAAGGTCATCTTCCTGAGCACCTTCAAGTGTTGACTTCATTTTTCAGTCCATTGTGTGTACTTGTTGGCTAGGCAGGGGTCCCGCTCCCTTCAGAGCTCTCAGTCTGGTCGGGAATTGAGACTCCTGAAGAGTCCTCATGTTGTACGGTGAGACCTGCAATCACAGAGGCGTGTCGTAGCCTCAGGGAGGGTGGAGGTGGCCCCCGGGCGGGGTGTCTGTGGAAGAAGGCAGTGCGATACTCAGGGTGCCCCTAACACAGGAGCTTACTCTGACCTAGCGTTGTTTGAGGGTGTGGAGACGGGTGGTTTACCTGTCAGTCTCCCCACTAACCTGGGAGCCCATTGAGGCAGAAACAGTCTCACATCCCTGTGTCCTGAAAACCTAGTCCCAACTCTACCATAATAGCTGCTCCATCAGTGAGTCCTGAATTCATCAATGGAGCAGGAGACTAGGTTTAACCTTGGCTCCTTCTCTCAGTTGCTGGGTGATCTCCTTACTAGCTGGGCTTCATTTTAGTGGTTGAGAATTCATGTCCCGCATCTGGCTCATTTTGTTCCCTGTCCTCAGTAAAGATGGATGTCCTCACCCTCTTTGATACAGCTGACTTTATATCCATGTCCTAGCAGGAACATGGAGGTCAACCATCATCCCTGTAACAGAAAGGAAACCAACACCTACTGACTGAGCTGGGAGCCAAGCAGATGTCACCTCACGCATTCTGCACGGGGTTGGGGGGTGTGAGTCTTCCTCTACTTTACATGCACAGGATGCTGGGATGCAAAGCCAAGTTAGTGTGCCTCCAAGCCTATGACTTATGGAGCCTATGACTCCAAGCTTATGACCGTGTGACTTATCCCACCACTGCTGTTCAGATCTCAACTAATTAATCCACGACAGGGCATCTTCTACAAAGTAATCACATTTATCTCTCAGGATGGTCCAACAGAGCTTAATTCTTAGCTTTTAGAGTAAGACCTAAAATGCATCTTTTAAAGGAATCCAACCAAATACAACAGAAATGACCTTTCTTTTTGTGTTTGTTTAGATCATTTGAAACTTTTAAAGAAACTTCTATTGTGTTTGTAGACTAAACTCTTCCCCAAATGGCACAACTCTAAAAATCACCAAAGGCATCCATGACAATGTAAGAGATGACCAGCAGGACCCCTCTACTCTTCTCCCCCTGCCCACCCACCCCATTCACTAAATGTCGTACCTTCTTACTCCTCTTGATTGCAGAGCTGAGTACAAGGAGTATTATGAATCCAGGGACCTGAAGGCCTTCTCTGCAGAACCCTTGCTTATCTACCCCACACACTACACAGGCCAGCCGGGGTATCTGAGTGACACGGAGACCTCAACCATCTGGGACAATGAGACAGTGGCCACTGATTGGGACAGGACCCATGCCTGGAAGTCCCGGAAGCAAGGTCACATCCACCGCAATGCCAAGAACACAGAGGCACTGCCATCGCCAACCTCCCTGGATGCTGTGCCTTCGAGGGATGAGCTATGAAGGCTCTGTGGGGGGTTTGCCACCCTCGATTTTTCTAATGGGCTATTCATCTGTTTGCTCCAGTTTCTTTTAGTGGTCACAGGCCTCTAACCAAAGTGGTCTACTGTGATTGAGCAAAATGAATATATTCTTGACAGGGGAGGATAAGAGGGAAACTTAACCCAAATTTCCTAAGATGGCTAGAAGATAGGCTTTATGGCAACCATCGAGATAAACCTCAACCCAGATACCTAGCCCTTCAGTCTTTATCTGTATGATACTGCTTCCTACATTAAGGATGAACAGTATGGCCCAGAGACTCATCCCTGAGAAAGATAGTCACATCAACAAATGGGCAGGCAAGGTAGTCAAGCCAATTAGACCACATCTGTTGGTCTCGTGGGCCCATTTTATATCATAGGTGTGACCTTGAAACCTTGTGTAGGTAACATGTTTGCAAGGAAGGAGGATCAAATCGTTTATAATCAAATTAATTGGGCGTTGGTTTAAAGGAATTCTCTCATGAGCCCAAGTGAGCCGGTCCTCTCGGTCCTCGTTATCCAATCAGGATGGGTATTTGGGTCTGTGTGAGACTTGGCCTTTGACTATCATGGCGATTGAAGCTCTCCTAGAAGGGGTTCAAGTTTGCCATGTGAGTAGAGTTTAGTAGATACTCGAAGATTTGTGTAGATACTTGAGGGAAAAAAGAACTTAGACTTTGGCCTTCTATTGTGGTCACTTGAGTTAGGATGCTGTATTTATGAAGATAAATTTAATATATAAGGGGTTCGGGCTGGCATCTCGCTGGTGTCTTCTGCCCCAGGGCACCCTGTGCCGCTGCAGCATGTCACGTGCTCCCCTCCACGCCTGAGCCTGGGAACGAATTGTGAGTGTGAGTTTTATGAGTCACTGTTAAGAGGCAGAGCACATTTTTGGGCCAGCAACTGTCCTTGCCTAGGTTTTTCGTTCTATTTTGAATTATTTATTCTACAAAATGTGGGGGAGATGTCTGTAAGATAAGGCAGGGAAACAGATTTTCCAAAGCTCTCATGGCACCCTGGGGAATAGTGAGTGTGCGATCTGGTTCTCCTGCTTTTCCAGCCTGGCTCTTGCAGGGAGGCCTGTGGAGTGGGAGATTCTCACCCTCTGGAAACAAATGCTTCTCCATGTCAGATGACAGACCTTGGTCAGAAACAGTAGACCGACCCACTGATTTAGGCCAACAACCAGGGAAGCTCTTGGAATCGGCGTCCTGGGCAGATGACCTCCTCGCTTTTCCCATAGACTGATTTTCTGGAAAGTGCAGTGTTGGGCTACATGTTCCTTGCCAATTCCACAATCTGTGTTCCTCAGATCTCATATGATGGTTTGCCTCAGGTTTGTGTTCGCCCGCCTGCAAGTAGTGAGACTTTGCCTCCGGAAATACCTTCCCTGCACATTCCTCCCCGAGCGTCACGCTTTGGAGCAGAGCCCGTGGGCAGGGTTGCTGAGTGAACCCAGCTTAGTGCTCCCTGGTGAGGGCCCCCGGGCTGCGGGAGGACAAGGCAGCTTGCCTTCCACAGAACGCCAGCCTCGGCCTTCCTTCTTGACTTATTGTCGATACTCTTCCACAATGACTAGTAAGCACGGAGGCTGTGGCAGGGGAAGGGGATCTCAGCCGACGTCAGTCTTTATGCTTAGACATACCTGTCAGAGTCTGACTCTTTTTTTTTTTCCTAGAAAAACAGAAAGAGCATCTGGGGAGCTAGTGAAAAAACACTTAGGTGATCCCTAAGATTTCCTGGGGTATTTTGTATTTTGTTTGCATATTTGAGTGTGTGCCAGTGTGCCTGACTTTCATGATATATTTTTTTTAATAGGGTGGGAGGTGGTTGGGAGATTGGGAGTGGAGAAAGATTGCGTTGACTTTTGTGTGGTTTTGTTTAACGGAGAACATTTTTTTTTTCCTTTTGCTGTCAGCTGGTCTGATGGGTTTATGAATTCTCATTCTTAAAAGATATTGGTCTTAAATTCTAGAATTTTAGATTAGGACTGTTCTACTGTGAACTAAGTTCTGGCTGTCAGCCCAGCCTTTGCTTCCGCCTGCTCGGATCTGGGATCCCAAGCAGTGCCCTTTTGTTGTGGACACTGTGCTCTGCGCACCGCGTTTGTTTTTAAAAAGTCGTCTCTTCAACAATCCTGGGCTTCGTTGACCTCATTATTCTTCCTGCCTCCCCTCTAGTCTTCAGTCATTTGACTTTTGCAGCGTGAGAGGCCTTTGCCTCGGCTATGGCACCTGCTCTTTGCTTCTGGAAGTTAACCCCAATCTGGACCCCTCTCTGGATCTCGGGATCCAAGGTGGAATCTTCTGGACGATGAGCTGGAATTCAGCAGTGCTGGTGCTGCTGAGCGTGGACTGAGCACCTGTGATCTGTAGAGGACACACTGCGCGGGCCCTGCTTTGGGCTCCCTGGGGCCTCCTGCAGGAACTCTGGGGCACAAGAAAGAGCCGGCATCCCAACATCCTACACTGTCTGTCACGCTGTGTCACTGCAGGGAGGGGAAATGCCTTCTAGAGATCTTGGTGAAAAATTAAAAAAAAAGAACATAGCTCAACACTGTGATTGTTCTCTGGTTCTGCCTACACCCACCAATGGCCAATGCTGCCAGACCCTTCTGCTGTGCTCTGGACCAGAGATGTCAGAGGCCGGAGATTACCATCAGGGCTACTCACCCCCATGGCAGACAAGAAAAGGTGGTCACTGACCTTCCTGTCCAGTGGGGGTTGTTTTAGACTGCTGGGTAGAGGTGGGTAAGCAGAAGAAGGTTCTAGGCTACTGAAAGACAGGAATCCCCACTGGGAAGGTGGGAAGGGAGAGCCCATCTTGTAGTTTTATATAAGTCAGTCTAAGCATTCGTTGCAAGATACCAGCTTGTCCAAGGCCAAAGTACTTGATCCTGGGGCAAAAAAAAATTTCAGATGCTTTCTAGGCTCTGCAAAGGTATGGGGCCGGGAAGGGGTCTGCTGGGGAGTGCTGGGGGACTGGAGGTTCTGAGAAGTTGGGGATGTGCTGGGGTAGGTGACAGGAAACAAGATGGAGACCCGATCGCGATGGCAAGGTAAGTAAGTCCCTTCCCCTCCCTCCCTGGGTTATCATCTGTTACGAGTACAGAGGCCATTGTTTCTGGGGGAGTTCTAGGTTTGGTTACTTTCCTGACAGATAATGCAGATGTTTCCAGGAAAATATTGGTGCCAAAACAAGAGAAGTTCCCATTCAGCTGCAAACTTGGGGAATCTTTTCCCTTATGCTGAAATAAAGTGTAAAATAAAGGTGAGTCTTCCCAAGAGGCTCCTACAGTGTGAGACATTCTCCCCAAGTAAACAAAGTGGTGGAGAAATGATCCAGAAGTGAAATCCACGAATGGAGCACCTGGCTGGCTCAGTTTGAGCACCCACCTCTTGATCTTGGCTCAGGGGTTGATCTCAGGGTTGTGAGTTCGAGCCCCATGTTGGGCTCTGTGCTGAGCATGGAGCCTACTTTAAAAAAAGGGGGGGGGGATATCCATGATTGACAAGGAGTCAGTGTAAAGTTTACAGAGGAATAAACTCACTGAGGAGTTTACTAAAGACAAAGTGAAAGTCAAAATGAGGCTGGTCATTTGATAAGAAAATAGTGTATCGTGGGTGATAAGAAACAAAGAACAGGCAGCCCTGGAGATAATCATTATGCCCATGTTTTATGTTTTGGGGTGAGGTTTGTTATTTTAGAGAGAATCTTCCCTCCCAGGACGGTCTGATTAAATGTGACAGAGGGAGGAGGGCCAGGAGAGAGCAGTGGCCTGTGAGGGGGTCTCTTCGTGCGCAGGCTGATGGCGGCCTCAAGTCGACACAGGGCGGGGAGGCGAGGTCGGAGAATCTGACACGGGGTGGCCAGCCTCCAACCTGGCTGGTTGGAGAAGACGGAAGTGATGATGGTGGGTTTAGTGCCCTGCATTTTAGTAGATGACACAGAAAAGGGTGTCCCTTTTCTCAGGAGCACAGAATAAGAGGGTGTGGCCTGAATCACAGCACGAAGAGTGTAGGCGAACGTTCGGGAAGAAGGTATTGACAGAATTGTTCAACACTAACTGGGATCCCAAGGCAGGTGACTCCATTAAGATATGTGGTTGGGCAGGAGAATGGCTCCCTTCTGTGAATGTACCTCAAATGGCCCGGATTTTTGCTTCCACCCATAGATTTATTAGTTCTTGTGATGATCTTTGCTCAGGTCCCTTGGCTGACACCAGCTGAGCTGCACCCGCCCAAGGCCATCATCCTGTCTGCCCACAAAAAGGGTGGAAAGAATGAAGGATTGCCTCTGAGCACCGGTTTTGTCCTGATTTTTAATTTGCTGGGTTTATTTGTACGTCCCTCCCTATATTTTTTCAGTTCGGCTGCCTCTGGAATGGGTGTTTCCATAAAATCTCACGTCAGATCAATTCTGGGGCCCAGCTTCACAGCCCCCACTGGCCCAGAGCAGGTTCCTCTGCTGTTTTCTATTCTAGGGGAGGCTGGACAGACATCTGGGCTCTTGCTCACGGGGGAACTTAATCTTCAGAGTGTAGTGGATAGCACTCTCTCTGGTCTTCAGAGAAGCCTAGAAAATGATCGCCGACAAAGCGTCCTCTCCCACAACACAACTGGCAGTTTGGAGAAGGCCCCCACCCCCACCCCCGGCAGGAGCTGGGATGTCTGAGCGCTGATGGTATGATCTGTGGGGTCTTAGCTGCTTTGGAGACCAAAGACTATGAAGACTTGAAGGGGCTGTGATTGTTCAGACTGGGCCCAGGGAGGAAGAGGGGGCACAGAGGGGGGTATGGGGGGACAGGGAATTTGAGGGGAGAGGGTAGTGGTGGCTTCCAGGCCATGGCACACACAGCCCAGGAGAGAAGTGCAAGGACCGGAGCAAGAGACAAGTTCAGGCCTTGCAGCAGAGGAAGTGAGGCTGGTGCACCTGCCAGGAGAAGGAAGGAGGGACCCCGAAGGAAAAATCATACAGGGAAGGTGTAGAGTGGACGGGGCAGTGCAGGGTGCTCACAGCGACTGAGGTGTTGCTGAGCTGAAGGGCTCACAGAGGAACCAGGGGAAGGAGCTGGATGCCCATCCTCCCTCCCACCAGCCCCCCACCTTGTGCCTGTGGAACAGCAGCACCTCCTTGTGCATCGAAATTGTCCCTGCCCAGGGCCATGTGCACAGAGAGCCCCTTCCCCAGGGAGAGCACAGGGCCCAGGTGAGCACAGAGGATGGGGGACATGGGAGCAGGGAGCGGAGTCTTCTGCTAAGAAAACTGTCCCCCAGCTGCAGAAGGAACCCAGTAGAGTCCTCACAGGAGTCCCTGCCCACTCTATGGTGGCAGAGCTTTCCCGGGAGGGACCCCCAGCTCAGACAGGGCGGCTTCTCAGCAGGGGTCGCTCCCATGGAAGCACGCAGCCGCCAGGAGGCCGCCATCATGGCCGCCGGGGCCACCCGCCTCTGCGAGCTCCCGGCCTTGGCTGTGGACAGGCCTGGTCCTGGCGGCCCTCCGGCTCCTGAGTCAGTGAGGCTTTCCAGGGTGCCTTCCCACTCCCCACACCTCACCTCTGGGGTCGTGCAGATCGGCACTGGGGGCTGCTCACCCCCCAGGGGAGGTTGAAGGGAAGGAAAGACCTTAGGCCAGAAGCTTCCTGGGAAGAGCAGCAGCTAACTCTTCGAGGCCGTGACAAAGTGAGAAGGGCTTTCTCGACCTGGGCGGTGCAATTTGAACCTCAAGCCATTATTACCAATATCCCTACTTTCCAGATGAGACAATAGCTAAATTAAGTGAAAGACGTAAGGCAGTGAGTAGCCTGGGACCCACTCTCTCCAGCTCCATGCACAGCTTCGGTGCATAGTCTGTCCTGTTTCTTTTCTCACTAACATCTCACGTTTCCATCTGTTTCTCTCTCTCTCTCTCTCTCTCTCTCTCAGAGTCCAATATACAAGGGATATTGTATATCACCAACCTCAGACCTATATGAAATCTCCTATATTGATTAGTATATAATCTAATAAGACCTATATAATAAGACCTGATTCCTTGATGACCTTTTGCTGGAGGCTTGAGTGTCAGATATTGCATAAACGAGGATCACAAATATGTCTGGGGCAAGCTAACGGTCTCCTTTAGAACGCTTTTCCTTTTTGAAAATGGTGCCTTGATTTGTTCTTTTTTAATGGCTGCCACAAGCCAAAAAGTTTATTCACTTTCTAAAAAAATTTTATTTACTGGTACCCTTTGCGTAAGAAATTGGAACTGTACCACAAACTGATGCTTTGGGCTTAAACAATGGGAATAAAAATGATTGCTTCTGAGAAGCCCGAGATAAAGTACTTGGGTACTGATAAGTGACTTACCAAGAGGCTGAGCAGGGTTCCAATGCTCCTGGATGGCACCCAAGCCCTGGTCACACCCATTGCCCATTTAGCTCCTCATCCATTTGGGGCTTTTTGCAGGAGACTCTTCCCTTACACCCACTCATGTTCATGGATCAGAAATGGATTCCAATCATAGCTGGGGATCGAACTCAGTGTAATCCTAATCCTTATGGCTTTGCTTCCTCATCTGTGTGACAGAATAATGCCCACAAAAACAGGTAGCAGTGCTCTGAGCAGCAGCAACATAAATTTTGGTAAGTCCAATCCTGGACAAAATTAAATAACTCTTTCTGGTATTTTCTCCTTTGAGCAGCTCTCTTTCATCAACCCTTCCTTTGTTCTATTCAGCCCCATCTCAAGTCCTCACTGCCGTGTGTTCCAAACACAGACGTGCTTGTTGACTGAGGAAAGAACAGATCCATGCGCCCTACTAATCCTTTGTGGCAGAGATGGTTAATGCTCCCCAACTACTCCAGATGTTTTCCCACATCTCCCCCACGTCCCTGCACTCAGATCGGGGCCACGGCCTGGCCAGTGGACTGTGCAAACAAGTGGCACCATGACCTCGGTCTGGGGCAGTTAGGAACAGTGGGAATTCCCTCCACCACCATCACTGTGACTTGAAGGAAAGCCTCAAGATGGAAGAGCAGCAGGATGGTCGCTGCCCAGTTTCTGGAGCCACAGGGAGGACAGAGTCCCTAAGGAGAGCTGCGCAATTTGCATTATATTGCGACGTGACGAAACACGAAACTGTCTTAAGTTACTGAGGTTTCATGGTTTGTTACTTCAGCTCAACCGAATCTAGCCTAACCCATCCCCCCTTCCAGAAGTCTTTTGTTCTCAGAGGGATACTAGAAGAAACAGGAATGCAAACACGATGGAAATGCCTTCGCATCGTGGAACTGGCAGTGCCTGCTGTAACCAGGGCCACTGCAGCAGCATCTGTAGAACAAGACGATGGGCATCAGGGAACCTCCATGATACAATGGCTGTCTGCCTCTTCGTGGTCTTGTGCTGCCTGAGGGATCTGAAAAGGCTCCACAGAAGGAAGTTTTAAGACACTATTTCTTTGGGCAGAAAGTAACCAAGCCCAGTTTCTAGAAAGAGGAAAAACAAGGGGACCAGTTTTCTAGAATGATCTTGAAAAAACAGTCACCTAGTGCCAGAGATGGAAATCCCTTTTCTTTTTCCCGTCCTACCCCATATTATCAGTGATTGAAACACCCAGTTGGCTCTGTCCAAAATCCCACAAGGGTCCAGAAAATCTGATGATTTGACTCCAAATAGAATCCAGTGGAAAATAATTCTGCAGACTTTTTGGAGATACGATGAAATGACAAGAATATGCTTCTGTTGAGGGAAGCTGGCCTGGTTCTGATTGTCTTTCGGGAAAACCTTCCTTCCTGCTTTCATAGAGGCCCTCCTGGCTTCTAGAGCGCCGTGGATGGTTTCAAGAATTATGCAGATGGTAGCAATTGCAGGCCAGGGAAAAGGCTGTCGGAAAGGAAGCAAAGTACTACCTTGGATCCTAAGTTCAGGTTTTTCTTTAAGTGTCCCCCACCACATGACTCCTAAGAACAGCAATCTGGCAAGGGAGCACGTAGGCCTGCAGTTTCCTAAGGATTCCCTCTCTCCCCCAAATGCTCGTGACATCACCGAGGCCCAGTTCCTGGAGGGGATCCCAGTTAGGATCCCCTCCTAACTCTGCCACCGGCTTCCCCTCTGCTCCCTCCGGCAGCACCACAGTGGGCTTCCCACCAGCTTACGGACACGCCTGGATCCCAGAACCACCTAATGAATGCTCCAGATATGAACCCAGAACCCACCCGATGAATACTCCAGATATGATCTCTTTGGGTCCGGCAGCACAGGCCAGCCAAGTCCCAAACCAGTTTATTAGTTTAACCAAAAGGTAAACAGACGATGGAGATGCAGAAAGACAAGCATGCGAGCAGCTAAAAGCATTACCCGGCTGTCCACCAGGAAACAAATTTAAGACATTGAAAGTGGCATTAAATAAATGAGGCTATGTTTTATCTACTTGGAATTTCCATTGTCTTTAAAAAAGGAAAATATATATATATTTTTTACATTGCAGTATATAAATCTAGACTCTACATATACAGTACAATACAGAGGGTGAGCACACGGGCAGGTCTTTGCAGCCACACCCTAAACCAGGCCAACGGTCCTAATATTTTGCGACCTGCAAACCAAGAAATTCAGGCTGAGGCTACATTTACTTCAATCTCCATGATGTCTAGCACCCTGGCGATCTCTCCTCCAAGCACAGAAGCACAGATCGGACAAGCCTTGCAAACTGAAGAAAGTGCTTTTCGACCAGTTGAAACCCAGTCGGTCTTCCAATGCACGGTCTGAGCTGCTAGAAAGACCTAAAGGAAATGTGAAGCCTTTCTGGCTCATTCTTTGGTCCACCGCCACACATTGCTGAACTTTCCCTGGTGTTTCTTGTAGATTTCATATGGCTATTTACATGACAGAAATCTCACATAACCTTTGGGAGCCGTCTTAACAGGATTAGGAAAAAGAAAAAAAAAAAACCAGATTCATGTTACAACCTTTACTTCATATCTGGGTTGGTTCTTTTTATTTTTGGACTAAAAATTGGTACTTTGAGAATTTTTTTCTTAAAAAGGACATTCTGAAAGTGCTTCTTACACGTGTCGCTGACCCACATTATGGCTTTTTAGGTCAAACCCCTGCGCAACTCAGATTTGGAAAGGAGAGGGTGGTGGTGTTCCTAGAGGCAAAAATGTCATTTAACAGTAACACTGTGACGGCAAGTGTGGGGACCTGAAAAGAAAATGTTATTGATTCCATATGGAAGAAATGTACCTCATTAGAAATGATTGCGATGCTATCCGTAGCCCTAGTTCTCTCCCCAGGACTGGGCACAGTAACGCTATAAAGGTTAGTGGGTAAAACAGGACTGTTGTGAGCAGGGGACATCTTCTGAGGGGCGACTGACAGAGCAACTCGCTGTTCAGAAAGCTTCACAGGCTCGGAATGATCCAAGAGAGTCTGTCGCAGTAGGAATTTCTACACCTGAGGAACACACTGCCCGGAACAGCGAGGTACGACGGTCCAAATGGCGAAGACTCTAGATGTACAGTTCTACATGCAAAAGAAGGCGATCGGAAATGGCAACGAAGTAGTGGCATTCCGAGACAGGTAAGAGTCCAAAAGCGTCACCATTCTTTTGTGCTTTCTCTTCTGGCTGAGATGCCACCGAAGAGCATGGCTACCTGTGCAGTAAGGACTGCGGTCTGTTGGGGGGCGGGGGTGGGGGGACAGAGACACAATGCCAGAAATCAAAACGGGCTCGGGTTGACTCCAGAAGTATCACGATGGCGGGGCCGGCGGGTCAGATGGCCTCCGAAGCTCCGCGCCCTCCCCCCTACCGGGGTCGTAGAAAGCGGCAGATGCGGGCAGAGGTCGAAAGCCACTGGCTCATCCAAACCCTTCCCGAAGTGGCCTTTCATTCAGCCGTGGCCGCCCAGCCTCTGCAGCTCAGATGTTCTGGTGGCACTTGTTGGAGAAGGGAATTCTCTCCCTTGATAATAATGGTTTGGACTTCTTATAATACTGGCACAAAGGACACTCCGTATTCCTAGGATTGATTCCATTTACTTGTAAGGTATGAGACTCGGTTTTCAGTTCTTTCTATTTCCCTGTAAAAAGTGACCTCAACATCCCAGGCCATTGTGCAAATTCGATTTTCCGTAGTCCAGAATATCCCATAAGTCCCTCATATATATATAGATAGATATCTGTATATCTATCTATATATATACATATACACATACATCCCTAATATGTGTACATATATATATATATTTATAAAAGTGGATAATTTTGCATTTCAGTCTCAAACAGGTCAAAGAGAATCAGTGAAACATTCATCCATTTCATTGTCAAACTGCTCTCCAATTTCCCCTCAATGCCAATCCTAGTGCCTTGCACACCAGAGGTACTCAATAAATATCTGTGGACGTCACCACGATGCTCTAACACTGGATGGTCGTTGCGGTCACCACGGCCCGTTCTCAGCCCCACCCGGCCTTTGGCTGGCCAGGGGGCCCCGGCCCCTCCCCTCAGAGGGTGATCTTGCTGTGCCTGTTGCTCCAGCAGCCCCGTTTAGCTGTCCTGGGCAATGTCAAGCTGGTCCGGCTACGCAATTTCACTTGTTCTTCCATGGAGTTCTTTTTGCGTAAAATGAAGTCAAAGTTCACTTGGCTATTCATGGCATAAAAGACGTTGGCTGAGTCCGGGATCACGAGTTCTAAAAGAGATCAGGAGAGAGGAGGCAGTCAGCCTGGCACTGACCGTGGCAGGTGGAGATTTTGCCCAGCAAGGCAGGGACGATGGCCCCGTGTCCCTGGGATGTGGACGGAACCAAGCAATGACTACCACCCCCAAAACTGGTTCGCTCGACTCCTCAATCCCAATTTTAAAAAATGAAGTGCAAATACGATCTTAGAAATCTGACCCATTAACTAAATGACCAACTGCGGACTATTTTAGCTAGAAAAAGGGCGGCAGAAAACAAAGGCCAAGCGACGTGAAATGACACTCCCGGGATCAAAGCCAGTCAACGGCAGAACTGGGACTCCAAGCCGGGTGTCCTCATCCCGTGGTCCATTTTCTACGCCAGCATGCAGCCTCTCTCAGCCACTGAGAGAATCCAATGACATGGGGGAGAAAAGAAAAATCTACAGCTTTTTGAAGAACTCTTGATACTTGGAATGTTGAACTATTTTTTGAAGTCGTCTCAAGTCAAACCAGTTTAATACTGAACAGCATCCAAATAAGATAGTATATATCTGTTAACATTTAAACTGAATCTACTTCAGTGATTCCCAACCAAGTAGCCACAATTTCTGAGTAAGGATAATGCCAAGTATAAGACAAAATTGTCAAGCAAAGTTACTGTAATTCATTTTTACATTTTAAAAGAAGGCATATACTACTCGGCACTCAGGAGTAATGGGTATCTAAGAAAACCAAACGGGGCATCAAAGAGGTAAGATGGGCAGGTCTACACTGGTGGTAGTGGAGCAGGGGGGCCATCAGTAGACGGGCATCTACTTGTGGATTCAGTGAGGCTGATGTTAACGTCAAACACAGAAATTCTACAGCAAGACTGATGCCATCAGGGTCTAAGTGACTCTGGTAGTTTGGCACAAATGTTCCATAAAGAATAACTCCCTTA
>JAQQSY010001659.1:0-14209 GCA_028646535.1 Procyon lotor
TGTTTTATGGCAACAAGCATTATGATAGCCAGCGGGAATATATTTTTGAGGTGCCCGTAAGAGGCAAATCCCTCATTGGGGAACTTCCTAAATTTGCGGAGGAAAACTTCCGCGATGTGCAACATCTACATAGCATGTTGCCATTACTAATACATCGGAGCTGACTTCGTGTTTTCCAAGGAAGATGAAAATGCCCGGTGCCTGTGTGGCCTAGATTCCACTTTTAAATAACATTCCACACAGAAGGCAAGGGGAGAACAAGCCTTGCAGAAGATCTTATAACAACCCGTGCAGATAAACCAAATCTAAATACTGATATAAATGGAATCCTAGCTCTCTAGACAATACCACCCAGTATCAGTTGTCTCCCAGGCCAGAAACTCCATGTTTGTGGATCCTTGTAGAAGAAATAGAACACGCTTCCCTGGTGTATGTTTCCATGGACAGAAGGGGGAGAAGATAGACCAGAGTCAGATCAGGCATGAATTTGAATCTCTCATTTCCTGTTCGTTGGTTCTATGACCTTGGGCAAGTGATTTAACCTTCTGGACACCAGTTTCCCATCTGTGCAAATGAAAATAGGATCATGGTTACTTTACAAGATTTGAGACTTTAAAAACCAATAAATGTAAATCACCTGGTTCCAGTCAGTGCTCATCAGGTATTTCCTTCCCTATTGTCCGTGATCATGCAGTAGTGGATGCGGGGGGGAGGGGAATACATAGTCTTAAAGAGAGAAACTATGAAACGATAAAGGGCACTTAAAATTATTTCACGTAGTGGAGAGATAAAAACAAGTGAGTTTGGACTCACTTCCCTGAGCTCCCTGTTGAGAACCTGCTGTGTGCCGAGCTTGACTCTGGGTGCTGAGGTGACACGGGAGATCAGGATTCCAAATGGTCCCTGTCCTCCCGATCTTGACAGTTTTGTGAAAGAGCAGACACTGAGTAAATACAATAAATCGGAGCTCTGCTTAGTGCTCTGAAAGATGAAAATGATAGGGAAGTATGTAACGGGGAAGTTGGACAGGGAGATCCAGAAAACCTTCCGTGAAGAAAACAGCTTTAACCCTCAGTTTACCATCAGAGGCCATTGAATCCCGTTTTTGGTTTTGGAATTTCTCTTTTGAGCAGTCTTAACCATTTTTACATGTTGCTGTTTCATAAATTTGGGTTCTCTTAGAGGTCTACCAAGGACCAAAGAGAAAATTTACGTATTTCTTCCAAAGCGGGGAGCAGTGGACTCTATCTTAGCATTACCGTGTGATTCCACTGGACTCTTGCAAATCTAAGAAACATTGTAGGATCTTATCTTTCCTGTATCTTGAAACAGTTTGCTATTTAATCATCTGAGGATGAGTACATCCTTACTCATCAATTATTCCCAGCCATGCTAAAGAATAAAAATAAAAAAAACATTAAAATAGTAAGAAATGCAAAGAATGATGAAATAGTCTATACAGATGATGAAATGGTGCAATAAATGTTCGTTATTCTATTGTCCTTGAGTTTCCTTACTGCATTACTGCAGTCTTACATCATCTTTCAAGAAGGTATAGAAGAAGTCTAAAAAAGGTACCATCTTTGTAACTTTTTAAAAAAATCTTTAACTGAACATAATTGAGCTTTCAGAATTTTACATTTTCTCCAAAGATGGCGAAGAAAATTGATGGAGGAAGTCATCTCATGATTATTACATGATTTAGAAGGTAAATGCAGAAAGACCTAAAGAAGCTCTCTGGACTCTCATGAAATTGAGTGGTGAAATTGATTGTGAAATCTAAGACTGATTCTTCAGACAGAGATATCCTATGTGAATTTTCCCCAACTCAGTAATCAGCCAACAATGCATTTCAAAGGGCAAAATGGAAATATGGTGTCCTTATCCAGTTAATCATCCAATAGAAAATACTTTATCATGAATTTTGCAATGAAAACCTGGACTACCCCATTTTGCTGAAAGGTGGTATGACCATATTCTTTCATCTTTGAGGATGTTTATGCACCAAAAATTTTCGTCATATGCTTGATGAGTGGACAAATGTGGTATGTACACAAAAGCGGTTAGAAGAAATAGATGGTGTAGAAATGGAAGATCATCAGATTGTCTTTCTCATTTGTGGTGGTGTGACTAAATCTAAAAAGGGAAATATGGTGCGGTTAAGCCAAGAAAATGACTGTGCTCTTGTCAGCAGAATTAAGAGCCATCAGATTGTTCGAAGATACTTTGTTTTGATGAAGCAATTATGAGAAGAACCAGAAGTAATAACAAGGTAGAACTCACTAGGGATGCATATTGGAAGCTGGAATCAGCTTTTACAAGATGGATATGTTCCAGTCTCAGTCAGGAGTAATGATGGGCAGCCAGTTGGATTCAAAGGATGCTGCCTCATTAGGATGTCTGGACCTTTATAGTCAGGAAAATAGAGAACACAAATTTGGGTTTGCCATTTGAATTCTTACTAACATTTCTTTTTTTTTTTTTTGATGGTGTTTGTTTATTTGAGAGAGCGAATGAGAGAGCACACTAGTGGTAAAGGAGGGAAGAGCCAGAGGGAGAGAGCAAATCTCAAGCAGCCTCCATACCTCGTCCCTAGCCCCACTAGGGACTTCATCTCATGACCCACTGAGATCACAACCCTATGAGATCACAAGCTGAGCCAAAATCAAGAGTTGGATGTTTAACTGACTGAGCCACTCTGGTGCCTCTAAATTCTTCCTAACATTTCTAATAAAGTTCTTTCCACTCTCCCTTCATTCTTTTGTAAATCATTCATTAAATTTACTCCATGGGGCACCTGGGTGGCTCAGTGGGTTAAATGTCTGCTTTCAGCTCAGGTTATGATCCCAGGGTCCTGGGGGAAGCCTGCTTCTCTCTCTCTCTCTCTCATTCCCCTGCTTGTGTTCCCTCTCTCACTGTATTGTCTCTGTCAAATAAATAAAATATTTAAAAAAAAAACACAAATAACAAAAGGTACAACAAGACCTATGAATACAGAGAACAAACCGATGGTTACCTCAGGAGAAGGGGGTGTGGGGGTTTGAGCAAAATGTGTGGTGGGGAGTGGGATATAGACTTCCAGTGATGGAATGAGTAATTCACAGGAATGAAAGACACAGCTCTCATTACACAGCATTCATTACTTTTCATTACTTTCAGCACTAAGGAGTATTATCAATGATACTGTAATTGCCGTGTATGGTAACTACACTTGTGAACATAGCATAATGTATAAACTTGTGGAATCACTATGTTGTGTACCTGAAACTAATGTAACATTGTGTGGTGTCAGCTGAAAAAAAAAAAAAAAAACACGTAGGCTGAACAAGTATTACTATCATTTTGAAATATTCATTTGGGTGATGTCCTTTTATGTGAATTCTGTTTTCTCATCATAAATCAGAGTGCATTAACTGGAAATAGAAGCAAATGTCCCTGAAATATAAAATGTATTTTAAAATGGAGGGAAAAAGTGCAAAGAGCCTATTTTGAATAACCGTATTAAAATTCTATACTAACTCATATATTAATATAATTATGTTGCATTATACTCTTATAAGAATGTATTATATAAATACATATGCTGTATATACTATATATACAAAATATAAAATCTGTATTACACAAATGTATATTATACAGATGATATAAATATAATTCTACAATATAATGACTGTTAACATATTTAAACTAAAATATATCCAATCATAGCCATAATACTTTAATCATAGAGTATTGGAACATTTTGAAATTTAGTAGTAGATAGCTTACCCTAGTGTGACTCCATTTGCCTCAAAGATTGCTCTCCTGTGGATGGACCTATCCCTGAAGCTTTGACCATTTGTCCTCAAATTATTGTAGCATTTTCTTCTAGAAAGGCTTTTTTGGAAGATGGCAACAAAGAACTGAAATGGTGCAGTGAACTTTTAGGAACATCTGCAACATAGAATAGTTACAGGACGTTTCTTGGCATTTAGTATATGTTGGTAAAAGCACAGTTCAACTGAGTAAAGTTTTAAGATCTTCCTGGCTTTATTCAAATATTCATGAATTGGGCAGCATCTCACCTAGCAAAGGGAAAGGAGCTCCACAGAGCTGTCCAAAATGAAAGACTTTTCTAGGCAGAAGGGAGTGGGAACAAGGACGATATACTACACACACACACACACAAAGGCTGGTTGGCTATGGCAAGGTCACTTTCCTTTAGGAGACGGCAGGGGACTATCAGGCAGATGACCTAAGCAGTTCCTGACAGACTGGTTTAAAATACTGGGAGAGCCAAAACTAAGTTAGGCCTCGGTTTGGTGATATGGGGTTTAGCATAAGCAACTCCGTTTGGGACTTGTCATCTGGTTTTTTAACAGTGTCTAAGTTTAATGAGTTACTAGCTTGGGGCAATTATAGGACTGGCCGGATTTGTGGACACCTTCTATATATCAGGCACTGTGCCTGCACAATCGATGTGCTGACCATGTGGTTTCCGGTGGAGTGGTTTTTGTATTCGAGTCTGCTGTGGCTCACTGCTCAGGGGTTAGCATGGCCTGAAAATGTCCTTGAGCGTAATCCTCCTTAATGCCCACCTTGAGGAAGGGGGAGGGGACCTTCCCTGGGTACAGGACGGAGAAGGGGAGGGTCACAGGGCTACATGTGGACACGGAAGCCCACAGGGGTACTTTTGTATTTTACATAGTTCTGTGAAGCAAAGTTAGAAGTTAGTTCAGAATTTCTTTACGGTCCCGATTTTGGCAATTAATTTTGAAATAATTCAAAAAAAAATTCAAAAAAATTTTTGAAAAATTAAAAAAATTCAAGAAAGTGGAAATAGCTTCCTGAGAGTCCTAGAACTTGGAATCTTAGGATTCGAAAGGCTGTTTTAGAGAAATTATATCCAGCCTCTGTGCCACAGGCCCCTGAGGAGACTGCAGCGGTTACCAAAAGTTCTGAAATCTTGACTACATCCAGCAGTGGTTGCGGACTCACACGTGAAGTATATGTTAATATGTCAGTATTATAACATTTGTCCAATGTAGTTGCAAGTTTGATCAGTAAAAAACAAAAATTACTAAAATCAGCACACCCTTATATCCTTTTGTATATTCTCAGTCATCAGATACCAAAAGTTCAACTACTATCACCCAAGGAGTCTAAAACTTTTTCAAAATAGGCCCAAAAGGAGTGGGTATTATTGTTCAAGGGAGTTTTTTAAAAACACCCAAAGCTTGGGATTTACTTAGCGATTTTGGCTTTTAGCCTAGTTCTTCATTCTTGGAAAGTATGTCTGCTTATTCTCAAGTAAAATTTCATCATCGAACACCTTCGTTTTCAAACCACCTAGCACTGCCTGAGAAGCCACGTGGAATGAAAGGGAAAGATTTCGAGCCCTCTTCTGGTTGCTGTTCTTGGTTTCCCTAATTAATATCCAATGTGAAATAAATGACCTGCTACTCTTTGAAACATACTAAAAGATGGCCTTCATTTCCCTGCCATCACTCTGTGAGCCAGTGTTATTGGCAACATTTGTGTAAGCAGAGATAAAGCATGCGGTAGAGAAATACATCAAATGCAGTGGAGAGAGCAGTGGCGGTTCTGAATGCCACAAAAGGTATAAATCATGCATTACAAATCTGAATGATCAAGCGGGCAATGTTCTGTTTGAACCTCTCCATTTCTTTAGTGAAAACTCACTGGTCGCCTTGCCCAGACATAGGGTTTTCACTATGTTCAGTTAGCCAAAGCAAAACAATTGGATGCCCTCTAAGTGGCAGATGAGTTGAGGGTTCATTTGAAGTTACATATTTGAATTTTGGAATTTATCTTCTCATGAAAGTGGTTTACATGTAGGTTCCCAAAAAAACCACCTTGACTGCAAAGGAAACTGAAAGATTTTATTTTTGTTTTTGTTTTGTTTAGTTTTGTTTTTGTTTTGTTTTTAGGTAGAGAGAGGGCAGAGGAGGGGCAGAAGGAGAGAGAGAATCCCAAGCAGGCTCTACCCAGCGCCAAGCCTAGGTGGGGCTGGATCCCAGGACCCTTAGATCAGGACACAGGAACTGAGCTGAAATGAGGAATTGATCCCTTAACCCCCTGAGCCACCCAGGTGCACCTTAAAGCTGTTTTCAGTGATGATCTTCTAGTATGCCACTGTTAGGATGGGAGGACGTTCCTCTGTCCTCCTCTCTTAGAAATAATCTTTCCCTTTGCCAAGGACCATGCTATTGTCCCCTTCTTCCTTTGCGACTGCTTCTGGGTGGCAGAGACATGGACGAGCCCCACCGTGTGGCTCTTCATTTGTAAGGGGCATTCATTCGTAAGCCATCTGAAGACATGTTTATATTTTATAAAATAGAGAAACATAGTGCCTGCTCGTGCCCACCTTCGGGCATCCCCTGGCTCATCACTCACACGTACAAATTTTAAACAGAAAAGAGGGAAGGTTAGTGTGAAAATTGCCCAATAAAAAGCTGATGATCCATGACACATCACCTTATGAGGAATCACAGAATCAGTGAGCATGTGGGGCCCCAGCATATAGACACCTGACAGATGTGCTCAGGGAAGTTTGTAGGAGACTATCACGTGGCCCTCAACACCAGCCTCTGGGAGGGCTTTTACTCTAAAAACCTAGACCCACTCGTGCTTTTAAAGGGAGGTTGCTGTGCAGATAGATGAATTCAGATGTCCAGGGTTTAAAAAGAGAACATGTGTTCTCTCCTTTGTTTCCGTTTGGTTTAGCATTTACTAGATCCCTGTCTTGGGCGAATAAAATACATGCAGCCAAGCCCTTAACATTCATCCATCAGCAAGGATGAAATGGAGAGTGAGAAGCTCTAAGAATTCTTAGGAGCGAAGAGTGGTCATCATCAAGGAGCCAGGCAAGCAGATACTATGAAATAATGGTTAGAAACATCTTCGGCAAGAAAAAAAGACTAGTATTAGAGCAGCATCTCAACTAACTGCAGTCTTTAATTTACTGCTAATGTTCCCAGTCTCCAAATGAGCAAATCAAGAAAACTTTTCTTTTTCTGCCTGTTTTTGCTAAAAGCTTCTTAAAAACGATGCATCATCTTTTTAGTGTGGAAAAAAAAAACAAACAGTGGTTATTTCGGAACATTAGGCATTTGTTTTTTAATCTCGAGTTGTTTAGAAATAAAATTTATGATTTCTTGGGTTTGGGTTTTGTTCTTAATTTTAAAGTCCAGTTAGATGGCTGGTAGATAGAAAAAGGTAGTTCTTTCGGTTTCTTAAAAAGGAGATGGAATGTTTATCATCACAGGTGGAGAAAGCTTGGTAACAATGTTGCCAGGTGGACACATGCGTCACTGGGCTAAAGCTTAGCACCTGGCTGCTGATGGAGGAAGGATGCTGGAGGTAACGGGCCTTCATCTCGGAATCCTAGGTGATGGTCAGGGCCACTAGGGGTAGCAACAGGCACAAGGGGACAGAACGTGTCCTCTGGCCAGCGTAATGACAAGGCAGCTGCTGTGAGGTCACCCCTGTCTTGCAAGAGCTGGGCTGCTACATTACCCAGCCAGGGCCGGCTCAATGTGACCTGAGGGCTTTAAGTGTGTGTGCTCGTTTTAATATCCACAGACAGATCTAGATCCACGGCTGCTTTTCCCTGCCCAGATGTTTCTTAAGTGAGCCTTCTAAGGATGTCTTAAATCCAGAATTAGGTAGTGACCGGTAACAAGGGAAGTTTGAGTTTGCGGTGTAACCCCGAGGACCCCGCGTTCACTCGGGAGAGCGCCGGCTCTAGCCTCAGTGGTCCACTGAGCCTCTCCTGGTGTATTCTGAGATGCTGTGCCTTCATTAAAGGGAAACTTGATGGGACAGCTGACATCGCTTGGATTGTGGGCATTATCTGTTTGCAGCTTCCTAAGCCTGAGGAAAATGTAAATTACCTGGTTTGAGCTCCACAAATCAAGGCTTTGGTAGTCAGTAGCAGAATTTCAGGCTTAAAGGGGATTGGCCAGGGGGTGGGGGAGCTTTTGGAGGGGAGCTTGCCTTGCATATTTAACTGGATTATTGATGATAGCACATAGCTTTGCAGAAAACAGGTTAAAGGAGAAAGGTGTGAGAGCGCTATTGGGCTTGGAGCTAAGATCTGGCTTGGAATTCTTGCTCTGTCACTTAATGCTCAGTGACCTTAGGCAAATGACTTTATTTTTCTGGGCCTCCACTTCCCTTACCAGAAAGTGGCAATTTTCTGAGTTCCTTGCAGTTTTAAAAACCATGAACTCTGGGACAAGCTAACGTCTCCCTGGTGACTGTGGTTCATCCAGTGCCCAGGATTATCGTTATAAATACCAGATTTTCAGTGTACTGAATGGTTGTGGGAACCGTGTGTGAAAAGATGGGAGGAATATGTACCAAGGCCAGAACAGGAGACCTCTCGTTCGCCTCTTCTATTTTATCTGAATTCAATTTAATTCACACAGAGTGTAGTACTCATTTTAAGGGCAGAATTCAGTAATCAGTTGCGTACAACACCCAGGGTTGTTGGTTGCATGTCATTCCATCAGGTGCCTTCCTTCATGCCCATCATGGGGTCACTGGGTGATGGGCTTCTTTCATCCTGATGCAAGTTTTTACCATGATTTTAATTGCTCGTGTTTTCATTTTTGTTTTTTTCTTAAAGGTGAATTCAGGTGAGGTAGGGAATACTATACTGGAAAAAATCCTGGAATAGTTCGTAGTGGCTTAGTCCTGATTAGTCCAGCTTTTAAGGTGTTCTGTAATACTTTCATAACTAGAGACTCGACACCATACATGTGAGCAAAATACCAAAAGTAATTAGGTCACCTTGCCGGCATTAGAAACTTCTATCTTCCAAATAAGCAGTCTTCTATATGTATTCTTCCGTCTCCTGGAAAATGATGCAAGTCTTCGGAGCCCTATAAAAATGTGGTGTTGGTTCTCTCAGTAAAATGTAAAGTGGGAACTGGAAATTCATTATTTCCAGAGTTAGTTATTTATTGCCGAATGTGTTAAACAGGCTGATGCCCTCTGAGATATATTGAAGTACAGGGTGAGCCTCTTGACAGATGAATTATGAACGACTCACCCATAATCTTAACCATACAGTACACGTAAACATAAAATTAATTTCACTCTTATGGATCCCGGTTCCCCTAGAAATTGGTGTGTGAGTAGAAGCAAAATTTGTAGGAGTCTGATTTTCAAACTGTTACATCAGGATGTAGACATAAATAATGCTTAAAAAAACGTTAGGAGCTTTGCAACTAAAGCCCAGAATAATCCTCGAAAAAAGCATACCATGAATGAAAGTTTCACATGAGGGTTGGGAAGTCACCTACATAGGTAGATTGGAACAGACCATTTTTTGCTAGTTCAGGGTCATTGTTTACAAGACTTTGTTTCATCCATTTAAGGTTTGGATGCATTCCTCTGGAGGGCAATCCACAGTCTGGTAGAGGTAACAAGGGTTTCTTGAAGACCCTCGGCCTAAATTTTCTTTTAATTTCCTCTTCCAGTTCCTACGTAATTGCTCTTTCTTGTGTTATCCTAAAAGCAGTTTTGGGGAATGTATGCAGTGGGAAACAGAGTTCGACAACATTTCTCTCGTGAGTCCTACAAGTTTCACCTTTCACAAATGGATGCTTTGCTCAGAGCAAATGATCACAATGGGATTGAATTCATGGCTTTTCTGGAGTTGAACAAGATCTGCCCGCATTAAAGGTGCCGATGAGTAGAGAATAACCTGGTCCCGAGTCCTGGAAGAGAGAGAGTTCCTAAATGCATTTTTCACTGACTTCACTTTAGTGCAGAACCAATTTCCAGAGCTGGCAGCTTTATTCTCTCAGATTCCTCCCCCGCTTCGTAATCTGTCTATACCCCCTGCAAAGTCACTACTCAGAGAGGCGAGGTAGAAATACAACACCCACTAAAAGCTTGATGAAGGAGTAATTGCATCGTATCACAGAAGCGTGGATGCCTCTGTCTCTTCCAGCTCTGCTGCAGGAATTCTAAAGAATCCAAGACCGCAGTTCTGTATTCTCTTGACCTGGTGTGGGGGGCGGGGGAGACTCTAGAGCTGTGGCCCCTCCACAGGCTTGCGCTGGGCGTGATGGTGCTCCTGGGCAGGTCCGTTTCTTTCATTCAGGGACTCCTGCTACTCCCGTCTTTGGTAGGAATGTGATATGATTAAAGAATTAAGTACGCAAACACTTTTGGACCAAAAGAGATTTGTTTTACAATTGATGAATTCGCTTGAGCAGATTGCTTCCTCCTTTCAGTGACTGTTTGTATTCCGCGAGCTCAGCTAGAGTGTTCTAGCAGCGTCTGTCCATCACGCCCTGAATGTATAAAACTCCCCTGCCTTTTTAATTTTTTTAAAAAATTTTTATTTTTTTAATTTTTTTAGCTCTCTGCCCTCTCTGTGACTTTAAGGATCCTCTTGGATTTATTGGCCTTGAAGTAAAAATGAAAACATTCTTAAAGTTGTTCAGAGGGCCTGGGGGAAGGGGAGCACCTCAGAAAAAAACACGTAAATTTCATAAGTTGTTTTTTGTGTTTTTTTTTTTTTTTTTTTTTTTTTAGGATCTACTGGAAATAAAATCCTATGACCTAAAGGATTTCTTGTTCTACAGTTTCTTCACACTTTACCAACTAGACCTTGGTTTTAGCATATACCTAGCTTTTGGGTTGATGTACAGCTATCATCTTAACAAAAATTTGGGGAAAATGCATGTCAGTGGAATTTAGCTATTCAGGATAGAAAGAGAAGCTGTCACTCAGCCTTATCTCCTGAGTTGGCTTGTCCTATCACTTGGCTGTTTCGTTGTGTGTGACCAGAATTACCACAGTACAGCGCAAACAGCAATACCACTGGGTGGTGAAGAATATTACTTTGGGATCTGTTAGCTTGCTAGCCATTGGTATGACTCATAACCCTAAAACAAAAATGAATCTGGCTGAATAACCAAGATGATCCAAGTCATTTTGCTCCCTGGTTTGTAAATGTTTTCTCCATGTTGGCGAGTGCTAATGACAATGGAAAGAGTGTTGCCCTGGGCAGACAGTAGTTTAAATGCTGGCTATGCCACGGTCACCTTAAGCAAGTCCTTTCACTTTTCATAGAATTTAATTTTTTTTACCTAAAAAGTGGAAATAATACAGACTTGTTATGAGAATTGAGTAATGTATAAAAGCTCCAACTAGAGACCCCTTTAATGTTTCCCTTTGATTTTTTTCTATCTCTGTTTAAATAGGTCTACTTACAAGTCTTTTACCATTTTTAGTGAATTATTTCTGGGTAAGTGCCCAGTTCCTATCCCATCGTGATCGCTTAGTACCTATTCATGGAATGAATGAGTGAGTGAGGACACGTGTTTACTGGGATGGCACTGTTCTATTTCCTCTACTAGACAAGGAATGTAGAGTTTGAAGTTTACCCAAGATCGCCCAGAGGGTGGATTCCTGGCCTACAGGGACGTCTAGAGAAGTGTATGACCTCGGTAAATTTCAGGCAGAGCCAGTGTTAGACTGGGAGGTTTCTGTATGCTGATCATTACCTTCCTCTCAAACACTCATTTTATGAGTATATGGTGTATGCAGGGCACTGAGTCAGATACTGAAGGGCCTTGTCACCGCGTACTGTCCACAGAACCTCACCATGTGCTTCGTTTAAAACTTACGTGGTAAAGGGCACCTGGGTGGCTCCATTGGTCGGGCGTCTGCCTTGGGCTCAGGTCATGGGATCGAGTCCCACATTGGGTTCCCTGCTCAGCGGGGAGCCTGCTTCTCCCTCTTCCACTCTCCCTGCTTGTGCTCTCTCTCTCTCTCTCTCTCTCTCTCTCTCTGCGTCAAAGAAATAAACAAAATCTTTAAAAAAAAATGATTTTAAAAAAAACCTTACATGGTAAGGAGAGGAAGGTGCTGTCCTAGGGGCAGAGGAGAATGGTATCCCTTTGCTAGGACAGCATTTAATTTGAATCAAAGTCTTTATAGTCACTTAATGGAAAGGAAACCCTATGTACTGTGATTTGACCCCTTCGAATTAAGTGTAGCCGGCTGTCTGTTCCTAGAGGCCCTCATGCTTCTGTTTTCTGTCTCTAAGTTGGCTTTGTCAGAGGAATTAGTTTGGTGTTTGAAAAAGCTGGTGTTGAATTTCTGAAAGGTTGCTTGAGCATCTGTTTTGTAGAAATGTGCAAAAATGGTTCTCTAAAAGGTGCTTATTTTGGAGGAGAGGGCCACCTCAACCTTGTCATAAAGTCTGTAGTCCAGTGAAGAATTACCAACCTACCTTTGCTTGTTATAGACAAGGTTTTTTCCTCTGGCCGGGTCTGGTCTCATGTTCATAGCATCAGTGAGAAAGTGCGGTGGCGTGAAGAAGCCAGCTTTACCAGGTGTTGTCCTGCTCACTAGGTTGGCCAAAAGACCAGGTAGGAAAGAGAGAAGAGATCTTGAGGGTGGACGCCTCAGTCTCAATGCCATGACTGAAAGAGTGTCTCTTGAAAATCCAAGTTCACTGTTTGGAGTGGTATCAGGCTAAGTCATACCTGCGATAATTCGAGTTTAAAAGACTGGCTGACGAATGCTAGGACAAGGGCATGGCATTCATGACAGAATGTGCTCCCAGGAAGGACCCTGCATCAGAAGCCTGCTTCCCTGTTTTGCCGCTGTGACCAAAGCCAGATTCAGATGCCAGCCGGAACTTCGAAGGGTTGAGACAGGAAAAAGAGGGAGAGAGAATCCACTAAACAGACAGTTGGAACCTTCATGTAAAGATTCTCATGAGGGATCCACGTAGAAGTAGGTGGCAGCTTGGACTAGGGTATTTTAATAGGTTATTTTTCTCTGAAGTACTTGACAGTCTCTTGCCCGCTCTTGCAAATAGCCATCGTTAAGGGTTGTATGTGTGCACGTATGACCTGGGAATTCTTGATATCCTTTCTGGGGAAAGAAGGACTTTCAGGGTACATTGGTCATTTAATGGATGCGTTGTCCCTGGACTCTGATTTCCCCATTATATTGGCACTTTCTTTCATAACTTGTAACTCACACAGTTTTCTTACCGAGGTCAGTAGCACACTATCCAGGCCTACTTTTCTTTTCCTGGAACTTTGGAACTTGCTTGCAACTTTGGCCAATTCATCAGAGAATGGTGAATATTCTAGTGGACTGGGGATAGGACTCAGCATTCCTTGCTTCTGGTTGGAGCCAGGGTTCTGTGGGGAGAGGAGTAAGGGAAGTTAAATAATTTTTGGACTCCAGCCCTCTCTGCTCCCTTACCCACTCCTCCCGCCCACTTAACCCCCAAGTGCTAAGTTCAGAATTCTCATTACTCCCAAAAATCACACCCCAAGATGACATGCAGCCCGCAACTCTTTCCAAGAGAGTAGTACCCTTACTAAAATCTGTCCAGTGGCAGCCGACAGGCGAGCTCCTATCTCTCAATGAAATAATGGCAGATGCGAGTCCCATGACCTGGTCCGAGGGGTGATACCTCCCTCCAAACCCTCTTCCCTCCAGGTTTCCTAGATTTCCAGATCACCCAGCGAGATTTTGAGCAACAAGTTCTGGTGGCTGATCCATGCAAGGCCGTGTGCTAGGTTTCCCTGCAAGGTGGAAAACATGGTGGCCTGGGAATCCTACAACTTGGGTTCCAGACTTCTCTTTGCTGTGAGCAACCGCGGAGCCGTGTGTGAATTCACTCCTCCCACCTGGCTTTCTGTGCTCTCCTCTGTAAAATGAAGGGGTTACTTAAATGATCTCTGAGGTCCGTTCTGCATCTAAAATACTGTGCTTTCCTGAAAACAAAGCTCCACGGCCAGTATTTCCCATTTCGAAATGTAAATGGAAACCTAAATTCTTTCTGCTCTTGGTGCAAAGCATGTGGCGACCAATGGCCAATCCCATGGTTTGCGATCTGGTTGTCCATGGTACAAAATCCATTGTACCCACGGTAGATACAGCCTGCTGCTCTGAGATGCTTATTGGAGCTGGCAAGGAACGCCAGCCACCTCCAAGCAACACACCAGAGCTTGGCCATCCTTCAGATAGTGCCTGTGCATGTGAGACCCAGCCCTTAGGAAATCACTAGTGTCCTAATACTTAGAATGGGATGAGGTTCACTTTGTATTAATAATGTCTCCAAAGAGATGCTAGATGAAGAATTCCATTTATTCCGGAAAAAAAGGTTCCTGTTCTCCCTTCACAGAAACTGTCACCTGTGAGGAAGGATCCTCAC
>JAQQSY010001660.1:0-14208 GCA_028646535.1 Procyon lotor
AAAGATATTTATTTATTTGACAGAGCGATAGAGAGCACAAGTAGACAGAGCAGCAGGCAGAGGGAGAGAGAGAAGCAGGCTCTCCACTGAGCAAACAGCCTGATGTAGGACTCGATCCCAGGACCCTGGGATCATGACCTGAGCCGAAGGCAGCCGCTTAACCGACTGAGCCACCCAGGCGCCCCAATTATTTTTTTCAGTGTTCCAAGATTCATTGTTCATGCACCACACCCAGTGTTCCATGCAATACACACCCTCCTTATTACCTACCACCAGCCTCACCCATCCCCCCACACCTTTCCTTCCAAAATCCTCAGTTTTTTTCCACAGAGTCCACAGTCTCTCATGTGTCATCTCCTCCTGACTTCCTCCAGTTCACTTTTCCTTTCCTTCTCCTAACGTCCTCCATGTTTAGGAATGGCCTGCTTCTGACGTTGCCACTGGTCACACGTCTTTTGTCATGGCATACTATATCCTAGCCACTGGACACTGCCACAATAAACGAATGCTAAACCTAAGATTTCTTTCTTTTTTTTTTTTTTTTTTTTAAGATTTTATGTATTTATTTGACAGAAAGAGAGAGAGAGGGAACACAAGCAGGGGGAGTGAGAGAGGGAGAAGCAGGTTTCCCGCTGAGTAGGGAGCCTGACATGGGACTCGATTCCAGGACCCTGGAATCATGACCTGAGCCGAAGGCAGACTTTTTGTAACTGAGCCACCCAGGCGCCACCCCGCCAGATTCATTTCTAATCAGGAGTATACAAATGGCCAAGGATCAGTCAGTTGACTGCATTTACCTTCCAAGGTGTGGGGAGAGAATATTGTGGGCCCTGTCTAATGCTCTGGAATATTCTAATCAAAAAGGTGATTGGATTCTGGGCCACCAAAGAGAACAAACTTCCTGCAACAATATACATAAACAAAAGCCCAGGTGGAATATCCATTAAGATGCTCTCTGACATAAAGTGACTCAGTGACCGTGTGGCTCCCAGGTTCGCAGAAAAGCATTAAACCTTTTTTGAGTGAAATATAATGAAATTCAAGAGCAACATGATGTTAATAAAAATTTAAAAACTAAAAACAATTAAGAGTTATATCAAAAGATAACTTAAGTTGAAATATTAAAGCAAGAGTCCAAATTTAGATGATTTGACATTATATTTGTGGATTTAGATTATATGTGTAAGTAGGTCACTATAGTTAAAGCAATAATTTAAACTTTTTCGAAGCTTTGTATGGAAGAAGACAGATAGAAAAGTATTGTGCTGAACCCAGACTATTCTGGTCTTTTTGATGCCTCACATGGGGTCTTAAGAATGAATAACCAAGATATTAGAAAATATTCTGATGTTGAATTATTGTTTGATTTTCTTTTGAGGGACAAAGGAACAGAGCATAGCTCTGTAGGTGAGAGCAGGGTTTTCCTTGAAGCAAATCAAATTTCCCCTGTCAGTCATTCTAGGAGGCCATGGGGAGGAGGGCTCTTGACTTCAGGGAGGGAAAATCTTTTATCTCCGGGGCTTGGGGTAATTGGCCCAGAAACCATAGTATAGAGTATCCATACTTATTTTTGAACAGAATTATTGCATTATGATTGATGTAAAATTAATTATACCTATTTAAGATGTACAGTTTGATGAGTTTTGACATAAGTATGCCCTCAAAAAAAATCACTACAATTAAGATACGGATTACCCAGCAGCTTTACAAATTTCTTGTGACCTATGTAATCTATCCTTCTGACCAATACTCACCCCAACCCTCAGGTATCCAAGGCTCTCTGCCCACTTGCAGGATATTTTTTGGTCATTTTTTAATATATTTTGTTCATTTTATACAAATGGAATCATACACTATGTATTCTGTTTTGTCTGTTTTTTTTCAGCATGTTTTGAGATTCACTGATCTTCTTGTGTACCTCAATAAGACATATTTAATTCCTTTTTATTGCCGAGGAATATTCCATTTTATGGATATACCACAGTTTGTTCTTCTATTTATCTGCTTATGGACATTTGGGTCATTCCTATTTTGGGCTGTTACAGGTAAAGCTGCTAGGAATATTTAGTGTTCAATATTTTGTGTGGACATATGTTTTCATCAGAAGCAGTGTAGTTGTTTCATATGGAAGGTTTAAGTTCTACTTTTTAGGGAGCAATGAAACTATTTTCCAAAGTGACTATATCACATATGAAACTTCCATATCCTCTCCCACATTTGGTAAGGCCAGCCTACGGTATATTTGTCATAACCGAGGAATCAATAATAGCACATTGCTATTCACTAACTACTATTTGTTAAGAGTTCACTTGTTTTCTCTTAGTGTCATTTTCTTTCCTTCAAGATCCCATTTAGGATACCACATTATACTTAGGTATTCTGTCTCCTTAGTTTCCTCTGGTCTAGGACAACTTCTCTGAGTATTGGTCTTATATTTTATTGAATGACCCTCAGTTTGTGTTTTTCTGATGTTTTTCTGGTAGTCCAGCTAGGCTATGGGTGTGAGAAAGGAAGAGCTCAGAGGTAAAGTGCCATTCTTAATCCGTCATATCAAAAGTGCACGTTAATAGCATGACCTATCCCCTGTGATATCAACCTTGATCACCTGGGTGAGGTAGTGTTTATTAGGTTTCTCCCCTGTGAAGTTCCTGTCCTTCCCTTCCCTACCTTATTCTGAGGGCAGCGCACAGTCAAGACAAGACACTAAACGCAACACACAGTCAGGGAGTTGAGAGTTAAGCTCTACATAAATTATTTGCACAGAGATTAGTCTTTTCTTCATTACTTATTTCATCACTTATCTGTAACAATATGGATTCAGGGTTATTTGTTTTCTATTTGAGGTTATAATTCAATACAACGTTATTTATTTTGTATTCAAATTATTCTAGCTTTGGCCATTTGAAGCTATTTCAGATTAGTCTCTGCATTTTTTTTAACATGGCTCATCTCTTATACTTGTTTGATTTTTAGGCATTTCAGTACATCTGGAACTCCTCTACTCAGGGAGACTTTTAGAGTGTCTTTGGTGTCTCCGTTTCTGCACTGTAGACTATAAACTCTCAGCAGTCTAGCGCAATTATAGGGCTAATGTTATTATTTCACCATTCTTTCAAGGACCACTTGTGTGTAATTATTTATTTCAGATAGTTTGTCCAGCCTAATTGTTCTAAGGGACAAGGTTAGGTGAATCCCTGCTATTGTGCCATAGTTAGAAGGAGAATTCTCTAAAATATCCTGTGTAAAAATGAGCTTCCATTTCTTTTGTTTAGACAGCTATCAAGAAAGGCAGGAGGAATTCTGGAATGAGAGTCTGTGGAAAACCTGAGACTGGGTTATAAGTTGGCATTTGTGTAGATTTACCTTTAGTACATGTGGATGTTTATGAAGATCTTCATAAGTTAAAACCAAGGGTCTACTACTCTGCTGAAGGGAGGGGAACCAGCCTACTGAAACATCCCAGTAAAGCACTGCTCCTAATCCTGAGGCAAGATCCCACAGTGGTGATAACTGGGAACAAACAGCTTAGTGCACTGGACGAAGTAGGTACAATGTATCTGCAATAACACAGCTAGAGGATTGTGTTCGTGTAGTCCTCACATCATGTAATCCATGGAACTGAACAACTACTCAATGAACAGAACTAGAGTGAAGTTGCCAATGAGAAACAGGCTGTCCCCATGAAGTGCCACCTTCCAACTCTCTCATTCCATGCATCTTGGAGAACTTTATTAATGCCAAACAATTGCTTTGTACAAGCTATTCCTAAAAGAGAAGGACAAAGAACTGTGAATGATCTAATCATTCTTGCCTCACCATTGGTTTTAAATTAATGCACCAAACTGGGTGTCAATAAATTGTTTGATAAATATTCTTTTTAAATTAGAAAGGTAACCAGGGGGACATAGAATGATGTTGAAGGAATATCAAATATTGGGATAAAAGGAAATAGGCATTAATGTAAATGAATTAATTCTTTATATGTCCTTTAAGATATCAGTAGATACTGTCTAAAATGCATAACAGAATAATGATAACATGTGTCATTAGGAATAATGAACATAACTACAAAGAGACATAAAATCAGAAGCCAAGAGAAAATCTCCTGTGTGCTTTGGGACTAGGGGTAGATCTCCTACAAGGCCACCTCAAACTTTTTTACTATAATCTTATCAGGTGATCTTCTTGCTTAAAACAAAAACAAAAACAAACAAAATGAAACAAACAAATAAACAAACAAAACCCAGAAAACTAGTGAGTACACGAAGGACTGAGCCTCAATTATTTATGATGATTTTTATGTGGAATACTTGCCTTAATCACCAAGACACATGGAGAGAGAATATTTAAAATTCACCTAAAATTGTCTTTGTATCTACAAAATATTTGTGCTGAATTTCAAACAAAAATTATTACCAAAGAAATCCGCAATTAGGAACTGAGAACCTTCATTCCAATGTTTAAGAGGCATTGAGAGAGCACAGAGAGATTCATAATCTGTTTTCTCCATATTCTTATTTCTTGGTGACCTTGAAAACAGGCAAATTCCCAGGGCCACTGTGGCATCTTGAACATATTTTAAATTCGAACCACCAGTTCAAAGGGAACCAAACAATTGGATGGGCAGCCAAATAAGGACAGAATACTTAAAAAAAATGGATTTAGGGAAAGCAACGTTTTGAAGAACAAAAGAAGAAAAAGCCACCAAATCTGGTTTAAATCCAGGGACCAAAGGAAAGCAGTTGTTTATGAATAGGAAAATAACTTACAGCAAAGACAAAGCATGGTAAAGGCCCAAGCATTAATACTTCATGTAAATGCACAGTTGCTAAAATTTAATGTCCCCCAATGAGAAATTAAATGAGGGATATTGTGAAAGTGAAATACTAAAATTTTAGGTTTGCTTTGTTTGTCATGCTCAAGTTCAGTGAAATAGCGTGGTATCATATTCTGTGGAATACCTAGAGTAGAATGTACTTATCTAAGTAGATAAATAATCGCAAATTTGGATTTGCCAGCTCATATAATTCAAAAGAATATCTTTGTAAAAGTAAGCCCAAATTTATGGGATACCTGGGTGGCTCAGTTTGTTAAGCCTCCAACTCTTGGTTTTGGATCAGGTCATGATCTCAGGGTCATGGGACTGAGCCTCAGGTCCAACTCTATGCTCAGTGTAGTCTGCTTGAGATTCTCAGCCCTTCCTCTCCCTCCCCCTTTGCTCAGCCCTTGCCCCGCTCTCTTGCTCTCAAATAAATAAATAAATAAATAAATAAATAAATAAATAAATATTATTTTAAAATGAACCCAAATTTCAATGGATGTAGCAAATATAAGTGAATATAAAAGGGGATGAGTCTGCATAGTAAAAGAAAGATAATTGAAAAAAAAAAAAAACAGGAGAGAAAGGTAAAACAATACTCTTGCATTCATGTGGAATGTTAAATCTGTAGAGATCAAACCACCCCTGTTAGGAGATAATGATTTGGATAATAGAAAATTACAAAAAAAAAATCAAAGATGCTGTAATCCTAGGTGTGATCAACAGAGAAAGAAAAACATTGGACAAATAAAATAGAGATGTAATGGAAATATAATTGAAAATTTTATATTATAGCATGCATGAGAATGAAAAAAATATTCATTGATTTCAAAACTGTGAGAAAAATTAATCCAGTCACTGAAAGAGGGGAAAATAAAAGGACACAGATAAATAAGTGAAAAAATTAAATAAGACAAATGCGTTTTTTAGAATAGACTTACAGGGTGAGCACAATTATTCTCTTTATTTGAAGGATAGATAATTAACATTTCTTATCTATCCATCATCTAGCTATCTGTCATCTATTTCAGTGGAAATACAACATCTACTTGAGATATTGACATTCCTTTTATATTTATTGAAATATATCATATGCTAAACATCTAGAAAGCTGTGTTTATTCAATGTGATCTAAAACAACACATCTCCACAATTTTCAAGTTGAAGAAACCAAGTATCAGTTGATGAAATTAGAAAAGGAGTTGTTAAGTCTATAAATTATGACATTGTGAATATCAGGTGCAGTCGAGAAACATTGGTATAAAATATAATTATCTGAGTGTTGACATAATTTACCTGAATTTGTTGTCTAATTTCTCCTGGTATGCTAAAAGCATTTAGGAACAGAGAACATAAGCATCAAAATTGCATTTTACATTGAAAAATAAATAAATAAAACAAACCAATATTAGAAAAACCTCTGACTCTTTGTTACTTTGTGAAAAAAAGGTCCCTGTAAGTGTAATCTGATTTTTCAAAAGAAGTAACATTTTGAATGAAGATTACCTTGATTACGGGCACCATGCCCAGCTTTATTTAACCCTGGGCACATTATAAAATGAATGAAAAAAAATTCTAGACTTCTGGCTCTAATTGAACCAAAAATATGTTTTAGACTAAATTTTGAAAGTAACTAACATCATAAAATAAAGTGGTATTAACTTAACAGTGGGAGATCACAGAGTAAAATTTCATTTACTGCTCTGTAGTTTTAAATGCAGATGGGTTTTTTGGAACCCATGATTTTCAAGAATTAAATGATTCCTGGAAAGGGTTCTGGATGGGCCATGAAGAATAAGTGCCTAGAGAAAATAAAATAGGAGCAAGAGACACCCCTGGGTGAATAGGATCACCAGGAAGACATCCGGGGAGGTGCTGGGCAGTGTGTCTGAATGTCACTTATGGCAGAGTGTGGGATTTACATAGCTGAGCCATCAGGAAGCCACTGGCCCAAACACTGTGATTTTTTTTATCTGTATAAACAACATTAAATGAGATAAGCAGACAGAGGAATAAATTAACTGTTTGGGTTTTTTTTTTTTAAGATTTTATTTATTTGAGAGCAAGAGAGCATGAGCAAGGGAGAAGGTCAGAAGGAGAGGGAGAGACAGACTCCCAGCTGAGCAGGGAGCCCATGCGAGACTTGATCCTCATGACCTGAGCCGAAGGCAGACACTTAACCGACTGAGCCACCCAGGTGCCAGAAATAACTGTTTTTTAATGAGCTCTTACTATGAGGCAGAGGTTACAAAAAATGCAACACACATTGCTTCACTTATTTTTTGTGTTGGGCAATATCCTTATCTCCTTACAGATGCGGGGCCCTAATCTAAAGGACAGAAATAACTTGCCTAAAAACATAGCACCAGAGTGAGAAAGAATCCATATCCAAACCAGAGCTGGAGTTCTTAAATGCAACACTCAACTGATTTATTTGTGTTGATGAAAAATTATTTTATGCATTAGAATGGACAATTCCTCCTGAAGATGTTTATGTGCTTTTCTTTCAAAGAATTTCCTTTTGTGTGCATTCATCTGAATGATTCCTTTGAGCCCAACACATGTAATTTTTGCCTTTCTCTCAGTTTTTCCTACTTCACTGTGGAATTTCTTTCTGCTTTGACTTTTTGGTATTATAAATGCTTCCAAACATAGCACTTAATCATTTTTAAATAATCTTTCCCTTTCAATCTCCCCTTGCCAAACTGAGTTTCTAGGGGAGACGATTTCTGGATTTGTTTTTTGTTTTTGTGTTTTAGATTTATTTATTTATTTGAGAGAGCTGAGAGAGAGAGAGAGAGAGATCAAGCACACACTAGCTGGGGAGGGACAGAGGAAGAGGAAGTGGGAAAGAGAATCCTTAAACAGACTCCCTGCTGAGTATGAAGCCCAACAAGGGGCTAGATCTGATCTCAGGACCCTGAGATCATGACCTGAGTGAAACCAGGAGTGGGTAGCTTAACCAACTGAGCCACCCGGGTGCCCCTAGAAGAGAGGATTTCTGATGCACAAATTGCCAGATCAGCTCCTAACATAATGATCAGCAGAGACTAAACGCCAGATACATACTTTTCATTTTTTGAATACATAATTATTTGGGAAATTGGTAACACACATAAATAAGGTATTAAGGTTTTGAGGTGTTTTTGTTTTTTTGGGTTTTTTTTTTTTTTTTTTTTTCTCACAGTGCTTTAAAAGGATGCTGGTTCTATTTGCTGTCAAAACCACCAACTGAAGGGAACTAGTGGCCCTAAAATATGGAATTCAAGAGAATGATAGAATTGAGGCAATCTTAATGTGCTTGTGTGTGTGTTTGATTCTTTTTTTTTCCTCCTGAGATGAGAGCAGGGTAATTACACAGGACTCAGTGCTAAGAATATTTAAAAAGTTTAAAAGTTTTGCAGAATGAAAGATTATTTTAAAATTCTCACCAACTTCCAGTGGTGCGCTTGTTTTAGTCTAACTAGCTTTCACCCATACAGTCAAAATTACATAAAACAGAGCTGTTGAAGATGTGCTCTAACAATTTTTTTTGCAATTTCTGAGCTATCTAAATGCTTCTTCCCAAAACACTTGTACTATTTTCTTGTTGATTCAGCACCGGATTGAAGTGTTTCTTTTTTTTCCCTGCCATCAACTTAAAAGCCTACTTTTTAATTGAGATTTATTTCTCATGCAATTGCCAAGTTGTTGCTTTTTTTTTCTTTCCTTAGAGTGTAGGTCTGAACTTGACTTTCAAATCATTTACTTCAAAACCTTGAGATGTCTTCCATTTACATACCTATCTTCCTCAGTGATGAACTCTATAGATGACATTCACAAACTGTCAATTCCCTTTATCTTTGTTCTGTAGTAGAATAGCGATTCTAAAGGAAAGAGTAGGTACAAATTACTGCTAAGGGTTTATCAATGAGGTCATTGTGTACAGCTAGTTAAATTGTATTAGTGATGTACCATTATGAAGATCAGCACAACACTTGAGTTTCCTGTGGTAATGGAGGTGGGAGCCTGAACATTTTCGAGTTTGTTCTCTTAAGTCTTAGAATTCGATTTGGGGATTCCGATGATTGTTGCACAGGCATTTTATCCCTTTCTAATTTACGTATTGCCCCCTTCTTTCTTTTGAAAGAAATAATTTAGCTTAATACATCACCTAAATAAAGATTGCCTTTCTCAACTTTTGTAAATAGGTATAGAGAAGTTTAGGGCTTCAGTCAGTAATACCATGGACAGCTCCTGGGAAGCTTATAAAATAGTGTCTGTATGCCTTTTGCTCTTTTCTGGAACTTTTCTTTCATACTGTTTGGATAATGTGGATAACTGCCAAGTTGGAACATGAAGCTAAGGCCAGGAGTGGAGTAGCAAGGAAGAGCCTGAGGATTTCAGATGCTGGTGGGTAACGAACCACCTCCAAGTACTTATATGAGAAAAACATAAGTGGTTCCGGTTCTCCTGCCTCAGGCTTTCTCTCTCACACAAACCTATTTATAGCTCATGGGATATCACTGTTTGTTTCTTAATTTCAGCCCTCCTTCCATGAAAGCCATGCCTTTCGCAGCCTTAAAAGAACATAAATGAGCCCATTGTCTTCCCTGCTTAGTACAGCTCCCCTTAAAACAGAGTAACTGAGGTACCAATCATTTAAATATCAACACAGCTGTTTCTTTTTTGCCTTTTTCTTTTCTTTTTTATTCAAGATTTTGAGTTTCACTAATATTATTAGTCAAGACTGGCCATCAGCTGAAATCTATTTAGCAGGGATGGAAATAGACCAGTGGGGCAAGGAGAGTGCCATGTGTGCTTACCCATTCCTTGGTCTAAAGGAGGGAGTGTGCTTCTAGCTCCCTCTAGGTTCTCCTGCAGCCCTGTGAGAGGGCTCTCAGAATTTCTGCTCTGCTTCTGTTCTGTGGAGAGAGTTCTCTCATATTTGAGGCAAGCTAGTCTTTCACTAGTTCTTTTCCTCCTCCTCCTCCACTCCTTCTCCTCCCCCTCTTTCTCCTCTTCTTCTTCCTCCTTTTCCTCCTCATGTGTTTAAGAGGAGTTTTCCAACTATGCTTTCTTGGTGCTTTGTTGAACCAGCACTGGTTCTAATCCCTTTCTAGCCCTGGGATCATTAGCAACTTGCTTTCTAAGCCTGATACTATGACTTGATTTGCACAATTAATAGACCTCAAAGGGTTTTTGGAAGCTCAAAACATAGTTTACGAACCATGTAGCTAATCTCCTTCAGATATCTGCTCCAATGTCAACTCTGTGACCTCCTCATGTATGATGGACCCCTTTGTTCCTGTCCTACTCCTCTGTCCTTCCATTGTGTTTCATTTGACTCCATATCCCTCACTGGTGTCTGACATATTGTGTATTTCAGTTGTAAATGCATTTTTCGTCTCGTTCACTGATCTGCCTCCAGTGCCTAGTGTCTGGCACATAGTAGACACTAAATAAGTATTGATTGATGGGACGAAGAATAGAATGGGTAAATTAAATAGTTACATTCTGTGTTTTGCTATTTTGGCTATTATAAATAATGTTAATGCTAACATTTTTTGCACAGGTGTCTTTGTATGTATGATGTTACCTTAGGATAGATTCATAGTTATTGATTCTTTTCTGTAGCTACATGTTACCATCTGATGTTACGTCTTTTCAACATAAAAAAAAATCTTTGATATTTCCACTGTAGGTAAATTCTGTCAAGTGCCATTTATTTGAAAAATATTATTTTTTTCTTCATTTTTAAAGAATATTTTTGGTAGGTACAGAATTCTGGGTTGACCTTGTCTTCCCCTCCTCACCACCTTTGGGCTTGGTAAAGCATGATGTTTCATTGTTTTCTGGCCTTCATTGTTTCTGTTGTGAATTCAAGTATTATTTTTATTCTTTAATGCATCTTTTTTCCTTCTTCTTTCAAGAAATATATTTAATATTTAAGAGTTTCCTTGATTTTTTCTTCTTAGAAATCATTAAATTATTTAAGTGGAACTCTTTCAATACATTTAATAAAAAATTGTTCCCAAATCCCCACACCCCCTTTTTTTTGGCCCTGTACACATTCCCCTCCTTTTCGACTTTAGTTCTCTTTACCTTTTTCAATTATTTTTTTCTTTACTGTTCATCTGCGTAATCTGCTGCTCTACCTTCAACTTCATTGACTTGCACTTTTGTTTTCTTCAAAGCTCTTTACAATTTACCATTAAGCCAAATTTTTTCCCTGATATTTCATTTTTCAGTTTTAAAATGTCCTTTTGGTGCTTTTTGATATTTTCAGTTCCTATACTTACCCCTCTAACTGGCCCATTATTAACATCATATTTTCATATAAACAGAAATTTGTTTTGTTCCTTTAAATGTCAGTCTTTGTGACATCTTTCCATCAGTTTTTGTTGGCTGCATATTTGTCCAGTATGACTATATTTGTTTTCTGTTTCTTTGTCACATATATATTTCACTATTGGACATTTCTGATTATGTATCACAGAGCGATTTTGAAGATATTACAGAGAATCCAGATGGTGTATATATATATATTTTTTTTAAAAGATTTTTTATTTATTTGACAGAGAGAAACACAGCAAGAGAGGGAACACAAGCAGAGGGAATGGTAGCAGGAGAAGCAGGCTTCCTGCAAGCAGGGAGCCCGGTGTGGGGCTCAATCCCAGGACCCTGGGATCATGACCTGAGCCGAAGGCAGACGCTTAAGGACTGAGCCACCCAGTCGCCCCCAGATGGTATATATTTTTTTTAAGATTTTATTTATTTATTTGAAAGAGAGAGAACAGGAGAGGGTGGGGCAGAGGGAAAGGGAAAAGCAGACACTCTTCTGAGCAGGGAGCCTGGTGTGGGATTCAATCCTAGGACCTTGAGATCATGACCTAAGCCAAAGGCAGACTCTAATCCAACTGAGTCACCCAGGTGCTCCTAGATGGTATATTTTGTAAAGAATTTCAATTTTTGTTCTAATAGGCACTTAGCTTATTAGTTTATCACCTTGAACTCCATCCCCGCCCCATAGTTACAGAAGGTATAATAAAAGTTTGATATACTTATCAACCCCTTTAAAGTAGGGGATTTAAACACTGTCTCATAGGTACACATCATCTGAAATCTCTGTTCTTTTGATCTCTTTGTTGTTTCTCTTTTCTAGCTCCCTTAGAATTATCTCTTCCCACACACACAGACCACAGACCAGCAGAGGAACTGTGGAGAGGGTATTTAAAGCAGATTTTGGGTCCCCCACAAACACTATGCTCTGGATTCCCTATTTCCTGCCTTCTTACCAATTTTTGACAGTTCTGCTAAACTTAAATTTTATACTCTGAAACCTTAAATCAAAAAGGCCTCTGATTTCTCCTTGAATCTCAATTGACCTGCACCAGATACACTGGGAGCCTTGATGGAAAAGCTGTACAAATGTGGATCACACCCAGCTTACCATTTTTCTTCTTTCAATGGTTGAATTCCCTTCAACTTTGGTATTTTTTCCCCTTTCTTTCATTTCTTCAAATAGTAAATTTTTTAATTTGTCTGATTTATAATTGCCACCTGCTCCCAGATGCTCTGAACAGTATTGTTTATTGTAGCATCTGGTACATAGTAATAGCTAACTAAATGGTGGTCCCTCTTTTAAGAAAATATAATTATGATACTTACTTATTTAGTAATTGAGATGATCTCAATGATGATAATAATTACAGAAAAGAGGACTCTAGTCCAACGCAGACTACTTTTTCATGACTTAAAATGGAATTCTTGCTTCGCTTTTTGGCATATTAGTAAGAATAAAAATCACAGGTAAAAATATTGTGTTTTGTACTCTGATCAAAATAAATAAAATGTTTTGCAGGGCTTGGGTATTCATTTATAGGAGACATATCTTTTAGGCATATCCCTAAATGGATTTTATTTTTTATTTATAGAATAAATAGTTTGAAGCATACATAAATACATGACATTTTTCCTGAGATTTTAACTAATAATTTCTAGTTACTTCAAATATGGTTAAGTCTTGAATAGATAATCTGTTCTCTAGAAATAATTTCTCTGATTATGTTGAAAATAAAGGCAGATTTTTAATAATAATGTGAACTAGCTATAACAGTGAATTTCTCAGCATCATCTTTTCTTCCCTTTTTTGTCTTCTACAGATATCTTGGCAGTAATGGTCTCTATTGTGAATTGATTGCTATGTTAACAAGGTCTGTGGATGGGATAAATGCAAGTATGCAGTGTTTTCTTTATTTTTTCTTTTCTTCTGTCTTTCAATGTGTATGTGATTCTTAGAGTATCATCTTGAACTGTGAGAGCACACTTTTAGGATTTATGGTACAGAAAGCTAGAAGGATCCCGTGGACATGAGGACATCATCACTAGAGCCAACATACTAACTCTGGATTACTTCTGAATTTTACTGTAAGAAAGACATTTCATTTAAGCCACTATTACTCTGTGTCTCTTTTGTAAGGAGTTAAATCTAATACTGATTGAAGCACATTACTCTTCATAAAGTACCTCTGGGACAACTTTATCTCTTCCCTGGGATTCTCTGGCCCTACCTGCAAGGTATTTTGGAATTAAAATGTTCTTCCAGCACTGTTGCATTGGATTGTTATATTGTGGTGTTTTGAAGTTCAAAAGCAAGAGACAGCAGTAATATCAGCTTTGACAAATGGCCGAACCATAAGATTGGTTCAATGACTATAACCAATTTTGCTAAAGCTGTACGCACCTAAAAATGTATCCTTAAAATACCTGTCTTTCTCATTAGTTCACCCAACAAATAGCATCACTCATTGTAGCACTGGATACATAAATAACTCACTAAATGGTAGTATATATATTGTAAATACAATTATTACATTTATTTAATTAGTATTCAAGATGATAATTTCAATGGGATAATCACTATGGAACAGAGGTAAGTCAGTGTTTGAGGCAGAATTATCACCACTGAATATCCCTAAATTAAATCAAAAGAAGGAAGCAGTACCTTTTCTTCTCTTATCCACTCAATTCTCCACAGAAGAGGTACCCATGTTTGTGATTTCACAATCTTTTACAAGAAAGAATACTTGTATTATTGTTATACAGCCAAGAAAGATGGAAAACATTCAATGCATAAAGTGACTTTCATCCTAGAATGTGGATGCCTGGAAATGATGGTTCATTAGCTAACATCTAAAGTGTCTTTATATAATATCTATGTTAATAATAGGGAAGGAGTGAATCATGATTATTGGTACAAAAATTGTAAATTAATTATTATTTATAGACTACTCACAGCAATATGTTTGATAAGAGTCCTACCATTCTTATTGCTTGCATAATTTTTCTAACAACTTTAATCACACTAGATTTTTATTGTTTTTGTTTAAATAGATGCAATACATTAT
>JAQQSY010001661.1:0-14208 GCA_028646535.1 Procyon lotor
GATATGAAGAATTTGAGAGGCAAGGAGGGAGTTTGGGGGGGTGGGGGAGAGAAATGAAACAGGAAGGGATAGGGAGGGAGACAAACCATAAGAGACTCCTAGACTCACAAAATGAACTAAGGGTGGCTGGGAGGCAGGGGGGTAGGGATAGGGTGGCTGGGCTGTGGACATTGGGGAGGGTATGTGCTGTTAAGTGCTGTGAAATGTGTAAGCCTGATGATTCACAGACATGTACCCCGGGGCAAATAATACATTATATGTAAATAAAAAATAATTTAAAAAAATAATAAAAATTAAAAAAAAAATTAAGATTTTGGATTGAGCTATATAAATTACTTAAGATTACATAGCACCAAATGGCCTAACTTTTCATCCCTGGGGGTTGAACTTGAGGCTGCCTCTTCATATTACTTTATTGCATTGCCTCCCATAAATGCTGATTATCATTATTATCACTGTCATTACCCATCTATGTTAATTTCTCCATAAATCTTATCCTCAACTCCTTAGGAAGATGAGCAGCCTGACGCTAACCCCATTGAGCATCAAAGAACACACATGTCCAGGGACATCTGCAGTGTTTAAACTTACTGTCTTTAACCTAAACTAAAATTTACTTGCTGGGTTTCATGAATCCCACATCAGCTATCCTGAACTAATATACTCTCTTCACAAATGACAACATTTAAAACACATGAGAACACCTATTACAATGATTCAGTCCTTTATCTTATCTTGAATTGTGACAGGGGATTCACAGAGCTGATTCCTTGCATGATACTGAGGGACTCAGCAAGTGACCCCAGACTGATCATGTCAGACATCTGGACTGTGTGACTTTGTGCCCAGTGTTGACAGCACACTGTTGGAGCTTGACTCACCTGAATCCCTAGTTCTACCTAGTGTCTCTAACTCTTAGGTGACATTCAGAAAACACAACTCATTTTACTCCTCTCTTTTCTGCTCTGCTTTCTCCAAATGGAGACTTCTCCAAATCAAATGAAGACTTCTACTTTAGAACTTTAGTTACAGGTAGTGCAAGTGATAATGGCAAGATTCGACTAATAAGTTTTTTTTTTTTTTTTTGAGAGAGAGAGAGCGCACAATATATTTAGGCAAATAGTGGGGCAGGGGCAGAGGGAGAGGAAGAGAGAATCCCAAGAAGGCTCCATGCTTAGCATGGAGCCCCATGTGAGGCTTGATCTCGTGACCCTTAGATCCTGAAATCAGGAGTCAGATTTAATTGACTGAGCCACCCAGGTGCCTCAAGATTTGACTAATATATTAAAATACATATATTTTTTATTTAAATGGGAGTGCTAAATGTACAGATTTTAATAGTGAATCTTAATGCCTTGTCTTTCTGGTACAGATCTGACTAAAGATAGTGTCTGGTCCTGGTAAGACCTAGAGCTAGAGGTACAAAATCTCAGCGATCAGGATCAGTAGAAAGCTCATGCGAATAAATTCATGAACAGTATGTCAAAATTTTAAATAAAGATGGGATCAGTTTGGTGCTCTCTCTATGTGTATATTTACCAGGCAGCTCTCCTACAATGAAAATATGCCATCTGAGTCTTGCTAAGGACATATTTAAACGCATATTGGTTTTAGATGAAGATCTGAAAATTCCTAAGAGTGGTGAACAGCAGAGATGGACAGCTCTGTGGCCCTCAGGGTCTGAGAGTTGAACACTTAAATGGGGTATGAATGCAGAGAGGCCGGGACCTCAAGGATATCTCTGACACTGGCAGAGTGAATCAGTCAAAGGACAGACCACACTACAAATCTTGATTCTCTGTGGCCGTGAATATAATTTTTAGGAGAATGAGGAAATTGGCACTAATAACAACAATTTAGCCTAGAAAGTAGAATTTAAAAGGGAATCGTCCTTTTGAATATGAGCCAGCTGCAAAAGCTTGTAGGAAGTTTGGTGTGTTCACTGATGGGAATAATTGCAGTTCCTATTTCATAGAGTTGCTGTCCTAATGGCATTAAAGAATATATACAATGCATATTTATAGTATTATCTTGATAAACTATGTTGCAAGCTGCACTATGATTATACTTCTTTCTTCTATACCGTGACCTTTAAAAAACGTGAGGGTTAGGGGCACCACCCCACTCTGTGCAGTTGACAATCCCTAAATGACTATCAACTCCCCAAAAATCTAACTGCTAATAGCCTACCGTTGACTGGAAGCCTTCCTGAAGCATACGCAATCCATTAACACACATTTTCTGCCTATAGGTACTACATGCTATATTCTTACGATAAATTTTGCTAGAGAGAGGAAAATGCTACTAAGAAAATTACAAGGAAGAGAAAATACATTTGCAGTACTGCACCATACAAAATCTGCTTATAAGTGGACCAGCGCGGTTCAAACCTATGTTGTTCAAGGGTCAGCTGTAATTTATTTATTTATTTATTTGACAGAGAGAGAGATCACAGGTAGGCAGAGAGAGAGGGCAGCAGGATCTCTGCTGAGCAGAGAGCCCAACGTGGGGCTCAATCCCAAGACCCTGAGATCTGAGCCGAAGGCAGAGGCTTTAACCCACTAAGCCATCCAGGTGCCCCTCAACTGTAATTTAAACAGTAAATTTAAAGTTTCCTGGAGTTTTTGCTTTTTTGTTTGCCTGTTTTCTTTTCAATGTTTTGATCACTAGTCCTGCTCAGCTGCTGTGGCAGAACCATCAGATTCCTCTCACTGGCTGTTCACAGGATGTGATCTGACAGTATCCACTCTGTCCTTGCGATGCCCCTGTGGACCCTAGGACCAGCTCTTGAACTCCAGGCTCCTGCCCCTCTGGGGCACCCCAACTCCCCCTGGAATTCCTTTCCCTCCTTATATTTGGTAATCTCTGTTTCCCATCTGTCAGGACTTTCTCAGATTCTTTATCCTTCTTAGGGCAATGTATACCCTAAGCGTTACTGAAACTGTAATAAGAATCAATTCCTTGTGACTTTATGTAGCTTTTCTATTTTCCCACTTGTTTAATATTTTGATTGAATGTACACTTTTATTTTGGATATAAGCTTCCTTCTGAATTTTAAAGACATAACTCAAAAGACTTCCCCCTTCTAGTGTTGTTAAGGCTGATGCCATTCTGACATTCTAGAATATTAAACATATTTTTAAATTCTTCTCTATAAAAATTTGGTTTTTTACTTTTATCGTATTTATTTATTTATTTTTTAAGTAGGCTCCATGCGCAACATGGGGTTTGAACTAATGACCTTGAGATCAAGAGTTGCTTGATCTAAAGACTGAAGCAGCTAGGTGCCCTAAAAGCTTATTTAGTTTGTTTTTTTTTTAAATAAATATTGTGGTTTTTTTTTAAATAGAATTCCGTTCTTGCTTTGTGTTCTATATTCCTTTCCAGTTATTTCAAGCATGCTCATTTATTAACTGCAATATTTATTTTTCATGATTTTAAATCCCAAATTGCTAATTCTCCTGTTGGTTGAATTTCTATATTTTTAGCATTTTAGAGATACTGTGTCTTCAAATTGCTTCCAATTATAATTATGTACAAGTTGTCAGCAGTAGTTATTTTACCTGTGAGGATTCTTTGGGCCCTCCTTTATCAATGGGTTCTTTCAAAGCACTGCCATCCTTTATTTGTTCAAGTCTCTTAAAATGCTCAGAGTTACTAGATCAGTTTCTATTTCTGGATGTGGGGTTATGACACGTTGGTTAGTGTAGTCAACATATATTTATTTTATTTTATTTTTTTAAAGATTTTATTTACTTGACAGAGAGAGACACAGTGAGAGAGGGAGCACAGCACGGGGAGTGGGAATGGGAGCCGCAGGCTTCCCACTGAGCAAGGAGCCCGATGCAGGGTTTGATCCCAGGATCCTGGGATCAGGACCTGAGCTGAAGGCAGATGCTTAACAACTGAGCCACCCAGGCGCCCCATAGTCAACATATATTTAAACTCCCACCTATTTGCACTGCAGGACTGATGCCATGACTCACTTTTTGGTACTATTTTGTCTGAAAGCCTTGGCTCCTTTCCTCCTTTAGTTTAGGTATTACAATTGCAAAGCCCCATCCCTGGAGCCTGTGTCTTTATTTTAAAATTCCAAGGATTGTTGCAGTATCATCACTTGTTTATTTATTTTTTTATTTTTTAAGATTTTATTTATTATTATTATTTATTTGACAGAGTGAGAGATCACAAGCAGGCAGAGAGAGAGAGGGGGAAGAGCAGAGAGCCTGATGTGGGGCTCGATCCCAGGACCTTGAGATCATGACCTGAGCCCAAGGCAGAGGCTTTAACCCACTGAGCCACCCAGGCGCCCCTCATTACTTGTTTATTAATGTCTTTTATATCTCATTTAATTCTTGGCATCTAGAACTTCTTTCTTTTGACTCCTGCCATGCATTTTGGGAGGTAGGGGGGAGGAAAGGGGGATGGTGTCTATTTATAGTCAGTTCTGTTTGTTGTAGTCCTTCTCATCAACTCAGTGTGCCCTTTTATTTGAAGTTGGATCTGTTCTTTAGGGTCATGCTTAAACTTCTTAAGTTTTACAGAAGCTTTTGTGCCATTTTAGAATTCTCACTAGAATTTCTCTATTATCCCACATATTCCTATGTCCCATGCAACTGCGCATCCGATTACATATTGTTCTTAAGACTAACTATATATGACTATTTTTTTTTGCTAAAAACTATAAATTGCTTTAAAAAAGCATATGCCCTAATCTTAAATCCAATGTGACAGTGAGCCAGTCTCGAAACGGGAGACTTTTTTTCCTTGTCAAGGAAGTTTGAAAAAAAAAAAACAAAAACCTATAAATTTCTAATCTAAAAATAAAGCCTTACATCATATAGCACATTCCAGTATATGAAATACATTCATCTTCACAATAAGCTTTCTGAGCCAGATTTCATCATTTAATTTTACATATTAAGCAACCAAGCTTTAGGGTGGCACAGGTCCAAGGTCCTGCAGCCATTTCTTCTGCTTAGTATCTTTGAGATTTCATATTCCCCAGCCTGTTTCCTTGCTTCTAAATTGGGACTGTTGTGAAAGCCCAAAGAGACAATGCATGTACAGTTGTTTTGTAGACGGTCGAGTACTGCATAGCTGTGAAAACCGATAACAGTAATCATGCAGGACATCAGAACCCCATCTAGACAGTGAAACCAGGTCTTTTGTAACTTGTTAATCAATGTCTTATCTTGGTTAATTACTGTAGTGACTGTCTTGACCAGGAGACCCTAATGTGATTTTTATGGATGGTCAAAGCGTTCCAAAGTGCTCGGCCTAAGGTAATCTCTCTCAGTCTTTTTTTTTTTTTTTATCAAAAAAAGGGAAAAATGACATCATCTTTTTGGTCCTTAGCTTTTTTTGTTCCCCTAGTCAGGATCCTGTCTTGTCCTGCCAATCTTGATCCCTGTGTGATTTTATAGCACTTTCTTCTGGGCTCTCTGCTGCCTTTGTTATGATTCTCCTTCTAGCTCGGTCTCTACTGTGACGATGAATGAGTGAATTGAGGTTATTAGTCAGTTCATTTCAGGCAGAAATATCTCCACTATACTTGCCTGGGATAGCTATAAGCCCTTTCTGTATCATTAGAAAAGCAGAAAACCATTTCAAATTGAAGTGCAGTTAGAGTCAATATACTTCAAAGCAAGTGTATTTACATGTAGGCTAATTAAAGGAATCTGTAAAGAATTCAACATTACAGATGGTACACAGAGGAAAAATGTATATTTGGGTGTACCTCCCTTTCTCTCTTTTTCTCTCAATGCAAAATTGTACAATAAACACGTCTTCATTTATAGAACTGTCTCAAGTTGTTATGGCAACTGGAGTTTGGGGTCAAGCAGAGAATGAATTGTTACCATTGTTCCCGGAGCCTGGAGAAATAGAGTTTTAACATCTATATGAGCTTTGAACATCACTGAAAGAGGGAAAGTGTACTTTAGTGCCCTGGATTCCAAGTCTGTAGACTTTCTTCTCTGACAAACTTTACTGCACTTTAAAACTTCAGTCTCTTCCCAATCAAGCTTATTCTGCAAAAAGAGCCAACAGCAAGTGATTTACACTTAATTTGCTTGCATTGAAGTCATTTCTGCTATTTCAAGGGAGTGTCCATTTACTTACCACTCAGGTAGGTAATCCTTAATGATCTTGGAGATATTTGAAAAAGTTTCTACATCTATAAAATGGGTCTGATAAAACATGACCCCTGGAAAGACTAGAATGATAAAAGTACATAATGCAAGAACAAGTTTTTAGAGAATGAGGAACAACTATAAAGATGCATTCCGTGTCTATTTTTTTAACCTATTATGTATTCATTCTGAAAATATGGAAGATGTCATTAATATGTGCCAAGGCATACTAGAACACATACAAAAAATTAAGATTTAGTGTTTGTTCTCAAGAGCTCAGGGACCAGCTTAAAAAAAAATAGTCCATTAGCAAAGTATGTGCAGAGTACTCTGGCCATTCACAGAGAAGAGTGTCTCACCCTTTGCTCAAGAAGTATTTCCTGGTTTTTTTGAATATGTTCTTGTCTTGGTCTTAGTTCTGGTTCTAGGGGGGCTGTGGCTGTGCCACATAGCTCCATGCTGGGTTGGATCACTTCTCACAAAGAGCTTTCCTTTTCAAGCCTACAATGTGTTCTTCCAACTTTCTGCCCTGGAGTGTCTCTGATACTACAACTTGGGGAGTTAGGTGAATCTTGCTCCAATATACTTGCACACACAGCCAGAGTTCAGGGGAGTTAACACACCCTGGGGCAACCCCTAAACAAAAGGAGTCAGGAACTGATAGATAAGTTGTTGGACAAAGCACCTCCCTCCTATTCTCTGGGATCTACTCTCAGATGGAAACTGCACCTATAGATATATTTACTCAGGCTCTGCTTACAGAGCAAATCAGAGTTAAGGCAATTGGTCCTAGGAGTCAACCCAGAAAACCTACCTCCAAACCTACCTCATCAATCACTGGTGAGATGACAATCAAGATCACATTGTTTAAATAAGTAGGGTAGTGATAACCCAGCTTGCACATTTTCACATCACAATTACGAAGATTCTCATTTGTGGCAAAATTAAGATGGGCTCCATGTGGAAGGAAGAAAGAAGGGCTGGCTATGTGGTAGCTCCATCATTTGAACTGTATACGGCAATGATAACCATTAAGCTTCAAGGTTGTCCAGCTTGGGTGTGCTGTTTTGGAAGCTTTGCAAAAAGGAAATGACAGGTTGAGGTCAAACAAGTGTCATCTTAGTACACTCTGTAAAACCACATGGTCTACTAAGCACCATTTAAAGATCATTTTCATATAAAGAGATTCTTATCTCCTGCAGTCACAGGAAAAAAAGTGTGGCTAAATAAAACCCAACTTCCAATTAATAATGGTGGAATGAATTTTGAAAGCCTTAGCTAAACATCAGCTTGAGAATGAACCTCTTGCAGAAGTGGGATCTGTCCTGAGAGATGGAATACAGATAGTAAACCAATTGTCTCTCTCACAGCTGGAATGATGGGTGGGATCCCAAAGGGCCAGAATAGCATGAGTCCACCCCATCTGCACTTTTCAGTGGCCAGGTGAAGTCTGCTATTCTTTGCCATAACCTTAGGCTCTATTGATTTAGAAATCTTTGTTCTGGTGGGTGAATTTCCACAAAAGGACACAAAGATTCCACTACATTTAGGGCTCCACGCTGGCCTCAGGGCATTTGGGTTTCCTCGGGCCTGTGAAACAACTGATAAAGGATTACACTGAAGTGGGCAATAGAAAACAATTGAAGGAATGAGCGACCCCATGATGTCACGGGGGGAGAGGAGGGTGTCTGTCTGCAGCCAAGAGGCCACCATGTTGGTGTCTGCAGCTACCATGTTGACAAATGGTGAATGAGCAATTGCTGCAATAATGACCAGCAAGAGCGAGGCAACCAAGATATTAGATCCATCAGGAATGGCTCAGCCATCAGGCGCATAATGTAGAGAAGCTGAAAGGTGAAGGAAATATAGAGTGGGTTATAGCAGCAAGATAATGAATTTTAATTATAGCCTTCATCAGTGGGGATGGTACTTGTTTCATTAATCTGCCTGTATTAAGTCATTTTTACAGATTTGCTGCTGTCACCACGTGGACGACTCAGTGAAATAGTAGACTAAACGTAGGGCACATGTAAGCAGAACGAGGGTGGACTACATGAGATACTTCTAATGCTTCACCCCACATCCTCATCTGGGCCTCGCAGTGGTTCCATCTGGGGCCACAGCAAATGGTTCTGTGCAGACGTTGAACAACACTGCATGGGCCCCGTTCAGTTTCAGACCTCTTGCTCACTTCCTGGGTCTGTCCTGCCCTCACAGCATTGGACATCAGTGTCGCAGGCTCAGCATTCAAGCACCCATAGCCAAAACATATGGAGAAGTGAATGGCCCCAGAAGCAACCCTTGTAGTTGGTCTCAGCAGACAGTGAATACCTCTCCTTGTCATTTTTTGGACACACCATTTGGGGAAAAATTCCATATGTTACTCAGACTCAGAAGATGTTGTTCAGACCAAGCTTCTCAGAGAATAGCAGTGACCGTCTCGTTAACACATTCTTAAATTGTTGTTGTTGTTTTACATTAGGCAGTGGACTCCTGCTCTCTGGGATTACTTCCCAAATAAACTACTTGCCCAAAAGTCTTTGTCATGGACTGTGCCTCATGAGAAGCAAAGATCCAAAGTGTCACAAAATAGTGATAATCAGTCTTGACAAATGGCGAAAAGAATGTCCAAGTTCTTGAGAAAAAATGAGGGGAGGACGAGGCAGTTGGGACTTTCTAAGAAGACACAGGAATAAAGGAGCTTATCTATGCACTCTTCAAAAAATTAAGTCATCAGTAATGGAGAAATGCAAGTCACACACTGTGCAGAGCCAAGTCCTCACGCATGTTTGAGGGTGACTCACTAGAGTTGTTTTTCAATGCCACGCATCACATCGGTTTTTCATGACCCCGAAGGCATTGTTCCCGTGATAGGGCTCAGCAGATTTTAGATTGGTGTCACCAAACTGAATTTGTGTAAGGGCCACGTCGGTGATACAAATAGTTGTTTGGTCTAGGTGGAGATTCTAAAACACTGAAGGTCACCTGTCATTGTGATGTGGGCAGCGGCTGTGCGGAAGCTGATGGCTGCCTCCCCATCAGAAAGGAGGCAGATCCTTCAGGTCTGTCAAGTTCTTTCCTGATGTTTTTAAATTGCTCTGTTTGATGTGGAAACTCAAGTTTATTGACAGGTGGGTCTTTGATTTTTCTCTCTTTTTAAAGAAGTAATTATGACAAAAAGAAAAAAAAAAAGACAACCAACAACATACCTGTGTGCATCACCTGGCCTGCATTTGTGTCTCCTTGCTTGGCATTGCTGTCTTTGCATTTTACATATCCCACCGTCACGTGCTGCTGAGTTCCGTGAGCTTCAATCCTTTGGGCTGAGCAATCAGCAGCAAACATGGACTTAGGAGACCCGAAACCAAGCCCCAACAATCCCTGTCTTTTTGTGAATCTAAGATATTGAATGTCTCTGAGTCTCAGTTTACTCTTTTACATCATACTCCAATGATAACTTTTTTTTTTTACAGTGTTGTTGAAAATTAGACAAAATAATAAACCTTAAAGTCATTCACTTAATACAAAGGTAGAAATACATAAGCATCATTACTTTAATAATTCCATGGGTCTAGATAGAGGGTAAAATGGAAAGATACCTTTCAGTCCTGAGTTCAGATCCTAACCATAAAGCAAATATATGTGGAAAATACAAATATTAAAATCATGTAAGATTAAAGTAATAGACACTAAGCTACACATTCATAGCATGGATTCAATAACTTTCATGAAGTCCTTGGCACAGGGACTTTTATCAACAATAATGGTAGATATTATTATTCATAATATTTGCCCATCAATTTTATTTAGTTATGTCAAAAAACTTTATTGAGACCCATCATGAATATGCATTCATCATGAATTTAGACGAGTGATCACACTTACCTTCCCTCTGCCCTCTGGATGTCACACCTCTAGTCCCTAGTTCTAGAAATACTGCATGCAATGCTGTTCTAGGAGGGAATGTTCTTATAAGTGCAAAATGATGATAAACATTTCCATATTATGTAAGTTCTCACTGGCTACCACAAACACCTCAGGGGAGACGAACTGAGAATCTCTGCATTGTCCATTTTCTGCCTTTTAGTTATGGCCATATCTGGGAGGTTCAGGACGGTAGTATGTCACCTGAGGGTTCAGAATCAGGGGTTGTTGGAGAGACGTTGCCGTTACAAGGGCAGATAATTCAGTGGCACTTGCAGTCCTATTAAATTGCTATCAGTTTAGAAGAATAAGCTTAATTAGCGGAGTAAATTAACTGCAAAACCTTAACCTGTTGGCCTCAAGCATTTCGTTAGCTTCAATATTAGTTAGAGTCCTCTTTACCTACAGAGCTATAAACTGAGAGACATTACACAGGCTTTCAGGAGATCCCACTTACTTTACGTTTTTGTTTGTTTGTCTTGTTATTTATTCAATGCCCTTTAAACATAGGGGCACTTCTAATATATTCATGGAATAATTTAATTTGGTTCAAAGTAACTATATGGTTCTACATTGCTAAGCTCTAAAATTAACACAATGTTGAGTTACTTAATTGTTTAGTTGATGATGAAAGGCAATTAATAACATCTTCTTGGGAAGTCTTCCAAATTTCAACTTCACTCATTTAGTAGAATAACATGTTGGTATTTTTAAATATTAAAAGTAAAATAACATTTATTGTTTTTAAATCTGTGAATATGCCATCCATGATCAAAATAAACATGATAGGATTATTGTGTCCCAAAGACCCAAGGAGACAGTTTCCTTCCTCCTACCTGAAACAATCTGTTGGTGTCTTTGATCATGTTTTTTTTTTTTTTTTTTTGGTCTGGAGTTCCCACCTCTGGTATTCATTTTGTCATTCCACAGCAGCAGCTAGCAAATCTTTTAGCCCCCACCAAGTTCTAGGCATCGTGCTCAGTGCTAGAAATCAAAAGTGAATAAGGTTTTCTTGTCATAGAATAGCCTCATTGATGAAATAAATATATATTAATGAATTTTGTATTAATATCTTCACTTCAAACATACATATGTAAATGAGAATGTTAGAGTGCTAAAACATTACGTAGAGACAGGGTGAAACTTTCACGAGAACTTTGGTGTTGTATATTGGAGGAAATCCTTGTGTTCATTATGTGAGCGGAGGAGTTATGAGAGCTCAGACAAAAAGAACCACATAAACCCACTGAGAACTTAAATACTCCCATCATTTGAAGACACTGGAGCTTTAGAAATTTCCATATGCTTTCTGGAACAAGCAGTAGCTGAAACAGTGGAAACTATGTGTTTTGCTGATGAGTTTGATTCTGAAAGCAATGAGAGCCCCTAAAAACATTAAACATTAAATTATATTATTAGATTTGCAGTTCAGCAATAGTGGTCTCCCATCAGTATGGTACACGGACTCCAGAATGGTGAGAACTGAGGCAAGAAAAAGAGCTATGGGTGTCCCAAAGAGCCAGAGTAACAATGAGCCTTCTGAGGTAAAACCATTGTAACAGGGATGGATATGAGATAGGGAAGAATTATATTAAATAGAAAAAAGTTAATAGAACCTACTGACTGGTTATAATTGGGGTTAAATAGAAGAAATCTAATGCAACACCCATATTTCATTTCTGGTAGAGTTAATCAAAATAGATAAGGAAGTAGCATGAGTTGGGGGACTATAAAATGATTTGGGTTCAGAACATGATCAGAGAGAAGAGTCTGTGCAGCAACCAACCTGGTGGGGGGACATCTAGGAAATGGTATAGAAATGTCTAACAATAGTTAAGGATGCTGTTCTAGCATTGTGGCATGCCCTGCTGAGTCATCCTCTTATGTGGGCGATGGAAGAGGTGGGCATGATGAGCTCGCTGTGGAATGAAGGAATTTCCTGGGAAGCCAAGAAAGGTAGGTCAAGGTAGAGGATGTAGTGAGAGTAGCTACATTGGGAAACATAATTGGAACCCCCCGGTCTGCCTCCCAGATCTTTTCTATGAGAAGTTGCCTCTCTCTAGCATCTAACAATGGTTACATGCCATAAAACTTAAACTATTTTAAATTTTAACCTTGAACTATGGTTGCTTATTGCATGTCTTAACTGCTTTATCGGTCTGTATGCACAAGGCAGGGATGGAGACAAGACCCATGACTATTTTCCCTTCTGGTTTTTCAGGATTTCACACATTTTTTTCCCTAACAGTTGTCACTGCTCAGTGAATATACTGCCAAGTCACAATTAAGCGGATTATTAGCATATTATACAGAAGGAAATAAATCCCCCCAAAGGAGAAGAGGGGTAAAGTGGATCATGGAGATGGCAAATGACTTTTAAGATTAGTGCTATAGTGGATGAGGCAGTATTGTAGCATCGATATCTGTTAAGAGAGTAGAACTTCAGCGCTCTCTCCAAAATAAAACAAGACAAACCATGTGTATGTGAGGTGATAGATATGTTAATTCAGTTAACTCACCGGGAAAATACTTTCATGGTGAATGGGTGTATCAAAGCATCATGTACATCTTAAATTACTTACTATTTTTTGTGTATGTAAATATATGCATAAAATATGTATATATTTTGTGTGTATGTATATATACACATATGTAAAGCTAGAAAACAATGAACACCCCTCACAAAAGTAAGAACAAAGAAGAGTATTGCTGGGACAGCAACTTGATTTGCGAGTGGATTTCCACAAGTAGGGCAGAGTGGAGGGCATTTGGGGACTGGGGCCGGAGACCTTGTGAGTACAGTGGGGCTTAAGGTAGTTGAGGGCAAGTCATGTCCCCCGCCCCCAGGAAGTTGCATATCTACGAATAAGGAAACATGTGAGAGTAGGAAATAAAGCCTATGATATTGAGGATTCTACTATGAGGCAGAGTCTCTACGTACCAGAGCATCAGGAGGGAAAGATGGACAAAAAATATGACAAGTCTCCTATGAGTAATTGAGTGTGCGCATGTGCGTGTGTGTTTACGTGCGATAATATGATGTCAAACTGGATTATACCAAGAGCTTTTGTATCCACTATAATTTTTTATATGCACATCACTCTCTGAAATCTTTTGGTCCTCATTTGGTGAATAAATGCAATGACATCCAGAGAGGAGATCACTTGTCCAAAATCACACATCTAATAAATTTGTGATCTGGAATATAAATTCGAGATACTGAGAACCTAATCCAACCCTCCAAAGAGTGTTTTCTGCCACAAAGCTTTAGTGTAACCAGCACACTGGCTCTAAAGCATCTTTCTACAAGTAACCTGCTCCATGCCTCTTTGCATAGCTGTCTTCTAATAATTAGGGGAGAGTGTCACAGAAAAGACATATGGTGAATCCAGGGTGCTCCCAGATGAACAGCTTGAGGATGACTGCCACTGCTCCAGCTTCTCTGGAGTTGCGCTGTCCTTGCAAGGAGAAGGCTGTTGGAATAGTCTGCAAGCTTAATAAAGGCATAGCTTAGCTCAGAGCAGCACTGAGGGCTGTGAAGAATCTGTTTTGAAAAGGCCTCCTGTATGTCACACCTGTCTGCTCCATAGCTTGCCTTCTTGTTGGGAAGGCAATTTTGCAGAAACCTGTTACTTTCTTTATTGTCAGTGGAGGTGCTGTCAAGACCTAGCAGTATATCCACGTCCTAAATGTTTCCCATTGTCCTAAAGACCGTCGAAGTTTAAAGCAAGAGAGCACTTTAGAGTCAGCACATCTAATTCTCAAATTTACTGATGGAGAAACTGAGATCAAGACTTATTTTCCAAAAAAAAAAAAAAACAAACAAACCTATTTTCTGAAATAGGTAAGTCACAGGTGTTGTTAGTGAAGAAGCCATAGTGGTATTCACAAAATATTTGTGTTTAAAACAACTTCAGAGGTAATCTAGAGACATTGCCTTCTGAGTATATTTCCTCTTAAGATAAAAAGGCTCTGAAAGATGACCACAAACATGATCTTAATTCAATTTAAGACATTTTACTGAATATATAGCCTGTGTCAAACACTTTTTGTCATGATTGGATATTCATAAATGAAATGCCATGACCTGGTGAAATCCCCAGCAAAATCTAAGGCTGACAGAGAGAGGCAGAGTTAAACGTGATTTTTA
>JAQQSY010001662.1:0-14208 GCA_028646535.1 Procyon lotor
CTTTTGTATCAACATGGATGGGACTGGAAGAGATTATGCGGAGTGAAATAAGTCAAGCAGAGAGAGCCAATTATCTTATGGTCTCACTTACGTGCTGAGCATAAAGAAAAACATGGCAAAGATTTTATTCTAATGCTAATTTCATGTCATAGAACTTAAGAGGCACTCAGGCCAATTTGGTTTTTGAAATGGAAAGCAAAGAAGTACTTGAAAATCTCCAGTGCTCCCATAGACTTTGTCAAGAGTTACACCTTAGAGGGGCGCTGGGTGGCTCAGTGCGTTAAAGCCTCTGCCTTCGGCTCAGGTCATGATCTCAGGGTCCCGGGATAGAGTCCTGCATTGGCCTCTCCGCTCAGCTGGGAGCCTGCTTCCCCCTCTCTGCCTGCTTCTCTGCCTGTTTGTGATCTCTCTCTCTCTCTGTCAAATAAATAAATAAAATCTTAAAAAAAAAAAAAGTATACCTTAGCAATAAATAAATCCAAAATCTAAAAGCAGACCTTCTCAGCCTCATCACTATTGACATTTGGGACCAGAGAATTCTTTGTGGGGAGCTCTCCTGTGCATCATAGAGTGTTTAGCAGCATCTCTGGCCTGTATTTACGAGATGCCAGGAACATGCCCCTTTTCCTGCCTCTAGTTGTGACAATCTATAGTATCTCCAGGCATTGTACCATGTTCTCTGGGAGGCAGAATCTGTTCCAGTTGAGAACTGTGATTACCTCCTCTCATCAGCCTTCCTTTTTGGATAAATGGTTTATTTGGCCTGTTGGGGGAGGGACTATGCAAATAAGAGAGCTAGTTAAATGCAACAATGAGCTCAAGGTCAAAAAGAACAAACCACCGGATCTTCCTCTGGCCCACCAGGTGCCTTCTGGAACTCAAGTAAGAGTCCCTAGTAGGATGAGATGACATCAGAGAACTTTGTGCCTGAACTTTCCTCCCAGCATTTAATGTGATATTGAAATGTAGACTGAATCATTCTGCCCATTTTTGTCACAACTGAAAGTTACCAAATTAGACCGTTAAAAGCATTACCTTGTCCACAGGAACATTTCCAGGAGTTCTTTGGGGTTGGGCATGTGCTTCTACATAGGCCTGTCTGTAACTATTACCATCAGAAGCAGGACTTGGGATTTCTGGGGCCTCAGAGGATTAAAGATGCAAGAAATGACAGTACAGGAGATACTGCCCTTGTTACTAATAGTTTGCCTCAGGTTGTTGAGACTGGTCCAAGCCATTCCTTCTCTGCAGGATAGATCCAGGTGGCCAGGCCGCATGGATCAGACCTCAACTGATTGCTGATTTCCCTGTAGATTCAGGAACTTTTTGTGTAGCAAGGAAGAAGAAAACAGATATAAAATCTCCTCATCTCTGCTATCCAGAAAATGAAGTATGTCCTCTTAGAATCTGTTTGAATGATTCAGTTTCCACAGGATGATTCAACTGTGGAAACCATTGTTAGGTTTTCAATATGAAATGAAAAGGAGCTTTCTGAAACTGTCGTTGTAAGGGGCCTCTTGCATGACGGGGCCCGGGCACATATAATTGGACTAACTGGTCTGTGATGGGTCCAAGAGTGAGGGCTACCAGAAAGACTTCTTTCTCTAAACCCACTCCCCCAGTCCTCCCACTCTTGTCTGAAATGAGAAAAACATTCAGATGAATGAAGTTACAGCTTACAGCCCATCCACAGCCCTTTACGAAATTCAGATATCCCTGGGAAGAGTAACAGTTGAGATGACATCAATCATTCACACCTCAGTGTGAATTAGTTTACTATCTGGCACAAAAATGAGGAATTAGTATAGACATTGAGACTTTGAGGACATTTTTGAGGGAGGTGGGAAGGGAGGGATTGTTTGGGACATGGTATTTTAACAATGATCATCTAGAATGAAGAGTCTGAAGCAAAAATTAAGTGCTAACAATGTCCTTTTTTATTTAGTGCTTTATTACCATTGCTGTTTCAAACTATCAAAATAACACATGAAATCAAACAACACAGAAGCCTATAATATAAAAATGTACAGTCCCTCCCCCAATCCAGTTCCATTGCCATGTAAATCAGTATTAACATTTTGTTTATTAGGTATCTTTTCAATGGTTTCTTGGGCATGTTTTTCCATGTTTATACAAACTCACATATGCATATATACTATATATAGAGAGTTTTTTATATTTTTGTCTTTTGTCTTTTTTTTTTTTACAAAAATGAGATTGTTCTATACACTTTATAATTTATCATGGATATTTTCAAGTACTGCCCTTTTCTCATTCTTTATAAGAGTTGCATATATTCTATGAAATAGATATTCCATTATTTATTCAACAATTTTTCAGTTTGCAGCTTTGCCTTTTATTTCCAGTTATTTCCTATTAAAGGTAATGCTTCATACTGTGGTAATCAATAAATAAATTGTGATGTAGTCATATAATGGAATATCATGGTCAAAAGGAAGGGACCAGATATAATAGCATATTTAAATCTTAAAAACCAATCTTGAGTGAAAAAAATGCAGAATGAAATTACCTAGTACATAAAATATTAATCATATAAAAAATAAAACCATGTATTGATTATGGAAATGTATGTATGTAATAAAACTTTTTACAGAAGAAAAGTACTTCAAGAAATATCCTATAGCTATATCTGCATGTGCTGTTGCTTTTACTTCTGTAAGACAAATTCATAGGGTATGTGACCCTGGACAAAGACAGCAATTTTCTGTTCCTTTTTCATATGACATAGTTTGGGGTGAATTCACTGTTCTGTTTACCAGCTTTTAAATATGTTTCAACTTGTCTAATTATGTAAATCCTATTTGGAAAAGTTAGGGACAAAAGAAAAATAATAATTTAAAATTCTTCTTCAAGTTTATCACTCGAACTGAACACAAAATTCCTAGGGGAGTTTGAACAGGACATACTTAAGCTGACAATTCACTTTCTTTGTTCTCAAGCCTATACTCTAGGGATGGTAACGAATTATGTTCACTCTTGAGGGCATCAATCTTAATTCTTTTTTTTTTTTAAAGAATTTGTTTATTTATTTGACAGAGAGAAATCACAGATAGAGAGGCAAGCAGAGAGAGATGAGGAAGAAGGCTCCCCACTGAGCAGAGAGCCAGACTCAATCCCAGGACCCTGAGATCATGACCTGAGCTGAAGGCAGAGACTTAATCCACTGAGCCACCCAGGCACCGCAATTCTTTTTTTTTTTAGGATTTTGTTTATTTATTTGACAGAGAGATCACAAGCAGGCAGAGAGGGGGGCAAGCAGGCTCCCTGCTGAGCAGAGAGCCCGATGTGGGGCTCCATCCCAGGACCATGCGATCATGACCTGAGCTGAAGGCAGACGCTTTAACCCACTGAGCCACCCAGGTGCCCCAGAGGACATCAGTCTTAATAGTTTGATGCTGACTCTTGAAATGATAAATATTCCAAAAGGGATCTGCGAAAATATTTTCATAATGGTCCAAATACAAAGCTTGAACAGTTTGTGTACCCCAGAGAGATACAGAATAAAACAATGAGGACTAGGCAAGTCTGTACCCTTGAACTCTTAAGTTCAAGGGCTTATGCAATTTTTATATGGTATAGATATCAAGGATGAAATGTGGGATGCAGGAGACAGTGAGTGAGTATGCAGACACACGACCCAGCCAGGATCCTCCATGTCCAACACTGTTCCTTTGAAGGTGTCATTCTATCTGCATCGATGTGCTGCAACAGCCCAGCAGGTCCCAGGCTGGTGCCCTGGCACATGGTCACTCTGGGAAAGAGCCTTGGGTGCAGTTTGTAGCTGTGGCACCTGCCCCGATCTAGGCTCTCCACCTGTGACTGCAGGAAGCCTGTCTCCTGGTGCTCTTGAGTGGTGGTGCTCTTCTGCTCTCCTGCATCCTTTGCCAGGCAATTTGGCCAGGGCAACTGAAGGAAAGTACAACAGGTGCCCTCCTGTTCTTCAGCAAAGGATAGGCTTGCTTGCTTGCTTGCTTGCTTCCTTCCTTCCTTCTTTTCCTTCCCTCCTTTTCTTTCCTTCTTCCTACTGAGATATAGTTGACATATAACATTGCATAAGTTTAAGGTGTACAACCCATTCATTTGCTATATTTATATATTGTAATATGATTACCATTGTGGTTTAGCTAACACATCCATGGTCACTTAATTAACATAGTATATTATGATCGAGATATTTAAGATCTAGTTTCTTAGCAACTTTGAAGTACATAATATAGTATCGTTGGTTATAATCTCAATGCTGTGCATTAGATATCCAGAACTTATTAATCTTCTAGGTGCCAGTTTGTATACCCCTAAACAACATCTCCCCACTTACCCCAGCTTCTGATATCTGCTTCTCTACTCTGTTTCTATGAGTTCTTCTTTTTTTAGATTCCACATGTAAGTGATATAGTATTCGTCTTTCTCTCTCTGACCTATCTCACTTAGCATAATTACCCTCAAGTTTTATCCATGTTGTTGAAAATGGCCTAGGACCCTGGGATCATGACCTGAGCCAAAGGCAGACACTTAACCGAGCCACCCAGGCAGTCCTACTTCTTGTCTTCTTGATAATAGCATTCTAACAGATGTGAGGTGAGATCTTATTGTGGTTTTGATTTGCATTTCCCTGATGAATAGAATTGCTGAGCACCCTTTCATGTACCTGTTGGCCAATTGGATATCTTCTTTGGGAAAATGCCCATGCTGTTCCTCCTCTCATTTTTAAACTACATTGTTTGTTATTGAGTTGTATGAGTTCTCTATTATGTATTTTGGAAATTAACCTCTTGTCAGAAAAATGGTTTGCAAATATTTTCCCTTATTACTTAGGCGGCCTTTCATTGTGTCGCTTTTTCTTTTGCTGCACGTGGTTTTTTAGTTTAATGTAGTTGCACCTGCTGATTTTTGCTTTTGTTGCCTGTGCATTTGCTGTCAGAGAATTTCCCAAATATATATTTTTAAAACCTCTCATCTTGGGGCGCCTGGGTGGCTCAGTGGGTTAAAGCCTCTGCCTTCGGCTCAGGTCAGGATCTCAGGGTCTTGGGGTCAAGCCCCACATCAGGCTCCCTCCTAACAGGGAGCCTGCTTACCCCTCTCTCTCTACCTGCCCCTCTGCCTACTTGTGATCCCACCCCCTCTCTCTCTGTCAAATAAATAAAATCTTAAAAAAATAAAATAAAATAAAACCTCTCATCTCATCCACTTATCAGAATTCCCTCGTTAAGGTAAGTTATCTGACCTTAAACACTACCTAGTTGCAGATGTCACAACCTGAAGTCTCTCTAAACCCTTGCTGAGAGGAAATACGGTCCGGGGCCCAAGGGGACAAGGAGGAAACCACTAAGCCGAGTGTTCGTTATATATCCCAAGTTCTGGAGAGGGAATCTGTATGTCTCCCTGCCCTATTGCCTGTCCACCCTTGAAACTGTCTTTCATACTACTTATAGATAACCAAAATGTGTCAGATGGTCTTTCTCCTTGTTCCCCTAGCTCGCTATACTTACTACTATCTCCGAATTTGTAACAATTCTAAGATTTTAAAATGAAAGTATTCATAAAGGCATGTTGCAACTGATACTAAGTCTCTTTAGGTCTTTAATTCCCTAATACAAAGCCAAATTTATTATTTATTCAAGTTATGGGCAGAATGGAATTTCTGCTCCCAAGGTATATGCCAGCCTTTAGGTACAAGACAAATAATGGTCAAATGACACCCTGGACTCCCCTACTTCCCCACAAAAGTCAGCAGAATGTCTCGGTCTAGTTTGGGAGTGTGTACCGTTTCCTAACCCAGCGTTCTGACAGAACACACCCAGATCAGCCTCAGCTACTAAATCATTAGCTTCTAGAATTCAGAGACTTATTTAGACTCATCTCTTTATTTTTAGCTCCTAAAACAGTGCCTTGCACATAGTTGGCACTCAACAAATGTTTGTCAAATACTTGTTAAATGAAAGAAATGGAGCAGGGAAGGAAACCAACACGTACTCAGTACCCGCTGCATGCCAGGCTCTGGACTAAATGCTTTGCAAAAGTTATTGCATTATTTGTTATTTGTTAGTGTTCTGTATGCTGTATAGCTCCAAGAATTGCACTAGGACTAGTGGAGACAATAGGAAGATACATTTCTGTTTAGTGTTACGAACTTTGTATTGTTCAGAGATGACTAACAATGGAGCTGGCTGTCTCAGGGAGGGTGAGTTCCATTCATCTATGTGACTCTGCATAGACTGGAAATGGTATGTAGAGACTCAAGCATCAAGTGGGGTGGGGGCTGTCAACCAGACCAGGGCTCCTCACTCAGGTGCCCACGGAGGCCAGGCAAGGAGCATAAATGAGAGAAGAAGCCAAGTGTAGGAAGTTCACTTCTCCCTTAACTCCATGTAAAACAATTGCAACAACGTGATAAACAGTGGCTGACTCTCAGCCTCTAAATTGGAGATATAATAGGGAGCAATGGGGTTTGGGTATACTTCTTCTAAAAAGCACAATTGCGTTTTAGCACTGATAGTTTTCATGTAGGAACATGGGTCTTCTTTTAAGAAATCTTTCTATTTTTGAAGAAAAACCAGGAATTTGCCTTTTTATAGAAAAGCTTCTAATTCTTAAATGTGCTATCAAATTCCACTGGGTGAGAAAACCCCACTATGGGCTACTTAACATATATGTACATTTGGCCCATGCTCAGTTTGTTATCTCTGCAACTAATAATGTTTAAGATAACTTTTAACCTCAGAGTCTTGGAATATTTGCTTTATAGAATGGTTTAATCCAGTATTAGGTTATAAATGATAAAGTTTGACATTGAGTGACAATGTCCTAGGTTCGCAAACTTTCTAACTTCAGCTTTTATGCAAGAGAATCAGTTTGTGTTGGCTCTATTTTGTTTCACTGCTTTTTTGTCATTATCATCATTGCATCAGAGGCTTATCTGATTATTTTATGTAACTTCATCAGCCACAGAGTTGATTGATAACACAGGGACAGAGAAAGCCAGGTAATCTTATTATGACTTCTTAGCACAAGGCTCAGCTCTCAGGGGGCACAGACTGACTATGATGAATTACAACCTTGTCCAAGATGATGTACACATCAGTAGTCATATTTGGATGGTTCCGGTTTTGAATGATCTTTCCAGGGTTCTCTTAGCAATTAGAAAAAGCCCTATTTCTAGTGAAGCTCTTTTGACCAGAAGGTCAAAAAGGACTTCAAATAGAACCTTTTATCCCTCTGTATCTTTATCTTCTATAGAAGTGACATCTTCCTTTCTTAATTTGGGTTAATAGAAGCTGTTTCCTATTATCTGGAATTCAGGAAAAATGGTACAGGAACTACTCCTGCCTTCTCAAGGGAGGATATATAATGTCCTAGAATGCTTAATTGTTGATTTCTAAAATGATCAGGATCAGCTCTGCTCTATGCTATAGAAGAAACCCAAGGGCAGCCCTTTCCTTTCTTTTCTTTCTTGAGTTAGCCTGTTTGTTTGTCTATTTGTTTTGCCACCAAAACGATCCTATTTGCCATCCCTACAATTTTTGTGTGGTCCTGAAGTAATGGTGCCAAGGAGGCTATTTGGCCAACTTGTAGGGTTGTAAGACTTAAGAGTTACCTTCTTTAGAAAAAGAAGACCTGGAGTCCCAGGTGGTGTATCCTCTTCACCAGGAAACAGGATTAAGGATAAGCCTGTGGTAAGGAACAAGAGAGAATTTTCCTGGCATGCTTACTCTCTATCTCTTTCCTAACATCACATGACATGAGCAGCGTTGGGAGAAAATTCTCCAAGGGGCTCTAGGTTTCAGGTATTACAAGTTAGGTACTGACTTCTAGATTCCGACAGGCCTAACTCTCCCTTTGCTAACCCCCAGGCGAGAGAGTGGTGGCTGTTTCCTGTGCTTGCTGTCTGTGTCACCTCGCTGTGTCTCCTTTTGCTCTTTGGTCCCTCCAACAACTTGTGTAACCAGTTCCTCACATGAACTTGTCTGTTGTTGCAATTTCTGTCTCCTAACTAGACCCTGACAGATACAACTTGCTTTAACATAGATTCTTTACTTCTATTTCCATCAGAGAATTATGTTGTCGGTAAGTATGAGGGGTCCTGAAGACTGCTAATTTGACTTTTATAACTTCGCTTGAGGCAAGAAGTCTGATGGAGGAAAGCAGTTAAAATCATGAGCAAGTGTGGATTTTGAGATAGCTTACTATCCCATTTCCTTTTTGTCATTGTGTGTCAGGTGTTTCTTGGAAAGAGCATTTAGGTGGTTTATTCTTTTTAAGCTCACTCAGTTTCTGACTTTAATGGGCGATTCCAGTCCACTCATAATTAGTGTAAAAACGGATAGACTTGGTTTTAATTCTTTCACTTTACTCTGATTTTTAAAAATGAACTTTATAGTTGCCCCCTTTTCTCTTTTCCCTGTTTTTCCTGTTTTGGTCATCCTATAACTTTTATCCCTGTGATCCTGAATAATCAAAAGTTAACTATATGACTATAGAAAGGTGTTTTGTATGTTTTTAATTTGAAAAAAGACCAGAGGTTTAAAATGCCCTTTTACTAATGGTAATGCTTTCATTCACATGGTTCTGCCAGGGAATCTTTTAGGGAAACTAGGTCAGCAGAAGAGATTCAGAATATTTCATCCTGGGTACTTTTGACTCCACAATGGTGAGATTGCTTTGGCTCTCCATTAGATATTTCCACAGACACACTTTAAAGTGTAAAGAAAAGCAAATCAAAAGAGAAAACCTTGAAATAAAAAAAGTTCTGCTATGAAAACAGCTTTAGTAACCAAATTGATATGAAAGTTGGAGCGTGCCTTTCTGCTCTGACAAGCTTTGCTATGCTTTTCTCCTCTAAGTGCTGCTTGTACTGGCAAACTCCTATCCTTTGAGATGCATCCCAAGGGTCTTTTCAGTAAATCTCTCCCAGACCACCCTCTCCAAACTTGCTTCCTTCTCTGTGTCCCACCCCCTCACTCCCCCACTCCCCTCGCATGCCTCCTTTACAACCCTCGTAACACTGTTTTACAATTATTTTCCTCTGCTCTAGGTTATGTGCTCTTTGAAGGCAAAAACTTTCATTCATCTTCCTATCTCCAGTACTTAGTGCCAGTGCTTAATAAATGCTTGTTGAGTAAATGATTAATTGTTTTGCCAATAGTAGTGGCTTATTTACAGCAACACATTTCTGGCATCTCTTTTGTTTTTGCTTTTTTCCTAAAGCGACAGGAAAAAAAATTTAAGAGTTAATGCCTCTAAGGAACACAAATAGTATCCTCACTAGTCCTATTGTGTTCCCCTAATATTTTGAGAATTTGGGTTGAGGTTGTCTGCACTCATGTGTCTCTCTGCGCCTCAAAGATTCTTTGGCAGATTCCTTTGTGTGTATCAATGACTAACCATCTGAAGTCAATTTTCAACCTTCTTGCTCATGGGCAAACATTGGCAACTAGCCTGACTGGTAGGCCTACTAGCTAAAATCATTTCCAATAATACTTCCTTAGGACTTACCCAGTTTTGGGTGGTTTGGAGATTTCTTTTGAAGATCCTCAAATGAACCTTCATCCTTTAACTTTAAATGATCTTTTTAATCTCCTCTTCCCTAGATTAAAGCCTTTATTTAGCATGACAGCAACCGAATTCCCCAACTCTGCCAGACATTCAACTTGATTATAAGTTCAGTCAGTACCTAAAATCAATGCGAAAAAAGTAAAGTCAGATGGTTTGAAATATAAATCCATTAAGGTCTGACATTTTCTCGAAATTCTGGTGAATAACACATAGTCACTCTCTGCTCCAGCTATAAAAATAACACTATGAGTTTAAACTAAAATAGTAACTTGGGCCTCCTTTATAAGAAATGCATCATTTTAAAAGATGCAGAGAAACTATTGGGAAGCAATTTCCACAAATGCAAGGACCCTTCATTTAGAGTGAATACAGTCTGCACACTAGAGTGAAGACAGTGAAAATCACCACCGAACTGGCTCAAATACAAGGGCTAACAGAACTGTTGTCATGGAGTCCATTTGAGGGAAAGGGATTGTTGGCAAGACAAATTCCTCCGAAGGGTTTCCAATCTCAAGTATTTATGGAGGCAGGAGACCGAAGGGGGGTGATCCTACGAAATCCATTGCCACATTTGGCAGAGTAGAGGTTTACGGAGTCTTTCTTCCAGGACACAAAAAACCAAATCAAACCCTAGAGGCCTCTTGCTTTTGTCCACTGATAGGCTGAAACAGTAAATGACCTGTACAACCTGCAGGTGTCTAACTCTCTTAGTAAACCGAACACTTTGGATAGGTTTAGTCACATTATTTCCCTCTCCTTCTGGGCTTTCAAACTGCCTTTTCCAGCTCTCCTACATGTCAGATGTGGACACATGCCTGAGTTTTGTCAATGGGAAATGCCCACTAAACACTGACCAGGTGCCCTACAATTCAATTCAATTCTGACACTACTTATCTAGAAAATAGTCCCAGATCCCACAGGTTAAGGACTCAGTTGTATAAGACTGTGCTTCCACCCCGCTGGGAAGTCAGTGTCAGTGCAGGTCTGTTACATGTGCTTCTGACCAGGTGGCTATGGATGGGTGGTTCCTTCAACCCCCTCCTTAGATTCAATTAAATTGCTGGAACAATTAATTTGCTCACGGAACTCAGAGAAACATTCACCAGTTTATTATAAAAAGGATATGTTATAAAACAGTACTTGTGGGAAGGGGCTCAGAGCTCCCATGCTCTCTGAGCATACTACTAGCCTCAAATTTCCATGCAGTCACCCACTCAGCTCTCAAATCTAGTCCTTTTGGTTTTTTATGGAAGCTTCGTTACAGAAGCATGATCGATTAAATCAGTGGCCACTGGTGATTTGACTCAATCTCCAGCCCTTCTCAAAAATCAGGGGGTGGGATTGGAAGTCCCAGCCCTCTAAACCCCTGGCTGTTTCCCCTGGCAACAAGGAGCTCCCAGTCTTCCCAGCGAGCCATCAGCCACCTCATTAACATAACAAAAGACACCTTGTCCCGTTGTCGAGACCTAAGCAATTCCAAGGGTTTTAGGAGCTCTGTTCCAGGAACAGGGATGAAAACCAAATATATATTTCTTATTTTAAATCACAATATCACAGATTGGATATAATGAATATTAAAAATAATGTTTGCAAAGAGTTTTTAATCATGTAGATAATTACTGATAAGGGTAGCAGAATGTGCCATCTCAAAATATGAGTGTAGGAGTTCGGACATGTCACCTCAAAATATGCTGCTTTGGCATATTAATTATTTTGAGTTGCAGGCATTTGAAAAACATTAAATAAAAGGAGGGGCTTTCTCCAAACTCCTCATATCTGCCCCAAGACAGAACAAAAAGAACTCAGTTATCCCCTCCCTGGGAGTTTTACCACCTAGGAATCACTGACACGGCATCCAAACTTTATCACAACCTATCATGTCTCCCATCTATTTTTTCTAAGAATCCATTTATCTTCCCTAAAAATCACTTACTCTCCCCTAAGAGGCCTATAACCCCCCTTCCCTTCCCAGTTAAGATGGTAAATAAGCCTGAACTCTAAGCCACCTCTGAGTTACTCGTTTTTCCCTGGGCATCTCCCAAATATACATGAGGTATACACGTTAATAAACTTCTTTTACTACAGAGGACTTTGCTAAGAACTTCTAGGGTAGAGGGAAGATTAATTTTCCTCCCCCTGCAGTTGTTAGAATGATATGTGAAAAGAACAGGATATAAAATATTTTTTTCTAAATCATCTCCAAAGCATTTTTGGAAAGTGGGAAAAAATATGCCAAAATGTTCAAGTTAAAAATTGAAAGAATAATTTCATTGAAAATCCATATCCCTTCACCTAGATCCAATACTACCCATTCTTTGGAAGACCCCTTTTCTCCTCCAGCCTTGGTCCTCCCCAAGAGATGAGAAGTATTCTGAGCCAAGAGGTATGACCATTTGGAGCTCAACTCCACCACAACCCCTCACTTTTATTCCATGCTGTAGGATCCAGGGTATCCTAGACCCTGGAATTCCTGCTATTTCATCTTTTTGGGGTCTGTTTTCCTGAGGTTAGACCACATCCATTATGCATATCCTTTGACCCAAAGGTGGCCAAGGAACAGCCGTTTGTGGGAGTGAGGAGCTGTGATATGGATGTGTAGGGGAGAAAACGTAATTTCTCTCTACCTTTTTAAGTTCTTGGCTAGACCTCTATAACCAAAAACAGATTAATAAGAGAAAAACAAACAGAAGTTTATTAATATGTATACCTCATATACGCATCGAGATACGCAGGGAAAAATGAGTAACTCAAAGATTTAGTTAGAACCTGAGTTTAGGGACACCTGGGTAACTCTGTCAGTTAAGTATCTGCCTTCAGCTCAGATCATGATCCCAAGGTTCTGGGATCGAGTCCCACATTGGGCTCCCTCTTCAGCGGGGAGCTTGCTTCTCCCTCTGCCTGCCACTTCCCCTACTTGTTTGCTTTTTCTCTCTCTGACAAATAAATAAAATCTTAAAAAAAAAAAACTGAGTTTACATAGTATCTTAGCAAAAGAATAATACATTTTTATGGAAGTTACAAGACAAAGGAAAAAGATTTTGAGTCTCTAAGGGCAGCAAATAATAAGGGGGCAGATATGTAGGAAACTAATGGAACAAAAGCTGGAAGTAAAGTTTCTTTTATAGATTTGTCCAGTGCCATCTCCAGCCTGATAGGATCATATCTGGTGATCAACTTTTGTTCTTCTCGTTAGAGAAGAGAAGAGGGATACCTTTGAAAATTTGTGTCCTGGTTTTAGGCAAATAGAGGGAGAGCAGGGAACTTTTTTATATCTGCTTCTTCTCAGTTGCCTTCAGCTCAAAATAATCCATCCTTATGGAAAGGGGCATCTTTTAGGGTTTCATATTCTGCTGCCCCACTAGTGGTGCTTGAATGTATGAACTGAGATCCACACAAATGTGCATAGAGGCCCTTATGATATGGATAGACTGAGGGATGGGGAGAGAAATGGAACTGGCTGCAGACCTGGAGACCAGGGCTGGCTTTCCTTGAATTACTATGTTCTAACATAAAACTTGCAGGAGTTTGTGAATTCTAAATTTAAATTTGGTTTCCAGGTCATTATGAAGATGTATTAATCAAAATAAAGTGATGAAGTTTTAGAACATAAGTGAGGTTCAGTGGGGTGGAGTCTAGAGCCGACGACCAAGAAAGAATTCTTGAGACGTCTTTGGTGCAAAATGGTGGTTTATTAAAGCATGGGGACAGGCCCCGTGGGCAGAGAGAGCTGCTGCTGTCGCTGCTGCTGCTGCTGCCGCCGCCCCAGGGCTGTGAGGAGTGATCCATTTTGTTTTATTTTATTTTATTTTATTTTGTTTTGTTTCGTTTTGTTTTATTTTGTTTTATTCCCCCCCCCCCCCAGCAGAGAGCCCGATGCAAGGCTCAATCCCAGGACCCTGAGATCATGACCTGAGCCTAAGGCAGAGGCCTAAACCAGTGAGCCACCCAGGCACCCCTAGCAGTGGTCGATTATGTACTTGCAAGCTGGGAGGGGGTCAGGGAGAATGTCAGTCTTTAAGGAATTTTGGAAGCAAGGTTTCCAGGACCTTGAGGGGCTAGCTATTGTTGGGAAAAGGTCATTTATTACTGTCTAATAAAACCTTAGTCATGAGACCCTTCAGATGTATATTGGTGGGTCATAGGCTTGGGGTGATTGCCAAAATATATCTTGGGGGGTTTGAGAGATAAAGGAAGTTTCCAAAGAAATTTTTATATGTTAAAGTAGACTTACAGGAACCTGGTTGGGGTGGGGGTCGATCAGGCTAGGATTGCCTTTTGCCCTTAGCAAAGTGTTAAGATGGAAGCAGCTGAGTCCCTTGAGGAATGTCACTCTGCCTTATTCAAGGACTTGACAGTGGGCTCTAAATAGTAAGGAAATTTAATAACTTTTCTTCTGCCTCTGTTTCCCACATCAAAAGGATAGAATGTATTTTATTATTTTATGAGTTTACTTTATAACTTTAAATATTTAGGCATGGTATATGAGTCTCCATTTGTACTTTTGACCCAGGCCCTGCAGGGTTAGGAACAGCCTTGCTTAAAAATACCAATTATCAACATTTTGCCACATTGGCTTGCTCTATCTATTATCTATCTATCTATCTATCTATCTATCTATCTATCTATCTATCTATC
>JAQQSY010001663.1:0-14207 GCA_028646535.1 Procyon lotor
AGAAAGACAAGTATCACATGATCTCTCTGATATGAAGAACTTGAGAGGCAAGGCAGGAGTTTGGGGGGGTGGGGGAGAGAAATGAAACAGGAAGGGATGGGGAGGGAGACAAACCATAAGAGACTCCTAGACTCAATAAATGAACTAAGGGTGGCTGGGGGGGGCGGTGGGGTAGGGATAGGGTGGCTGGGTTGTGGACAATGGGGAGGGTATGTGCTATTAAGTGCTGTGAAATGTGTAAGCCCGAAGATTCACAGACATGTACCCTGGGGCAAATAATACATTATATGTTCATAAAAATTAATAAAAAAAAAAAAAGATATGTTATTCTTTGTCAAATATTTTTCCTGCATCTATTGAGATGACTGTATGATCTTTATCCTTTCTCTTGTTGATGTGATGGATATATAGATATTGATTGTGGTGAATGATTTTTTTAGTGTATTGTTGGATTTTTTTGCTAATAATTTGTTGAGGATTTTTGCATCTATTTTCTTCATAGATATTGGCCTGTGAGTTCCTTTTTTTGGTAGTATTTTTGTCTGATTTTGGTATCAGGGCAATGCTGATCTTGCAGAAGGAATTTGGAAGTGTTCCTTCCTCTCCCATTTTGCAGAATAGTTTGAGGGGAACAAGTATTAACTCTTTTTTTAAATGTTTGGTAGAATTTACCTGCGAATCCATCTGATTTTGGACTTTGGTTTATTGGGAGTTTTTTGATTACTGATTCAATTTCATTGCTAGTAATCGATCTTTTCAAACTTTCTATTCCTTATTCAGTTTTGAAAGATTGTATGTTTCTAGGAACTCATTCATTTCTTTTAGGTTGTCCATTTTGCTGGCATATAATTTTTCATAATATTCTCTTATAATCCTTTGTTATTTCTGTGATATCAGTTATTTCTCCTCCATTTCTGGTTGAGTCCCCTCTCTCCGTCTCTCTCTCTTTTTTAAAGGAGTCTGGCTTATCAATTTTGTGGATCTTTTTTCAGAGAATCAGTTCCTGGTTTCGTTAATCTTTTTTATTGTTTTCGTAGTCTCACTTATTTGTATCCAATATTTATTATTTCCTTCCTTATACTGGCTTTGGGTTTCATTTGTTCTTTTTCTAGCTCTTCTAGGTATAAGAGTAGGTTTTTTTTGGGGATTTTTCTTCTTGAGGTAGGCCTCTATTGCTGTCATCTTCCCTCTTACAACATTTTGCTACATTTCAAAGATTTTGGATTTTAATTTGTCTCCATTATTTTTTTTATTTCGTCTTTGATTTCTTTCTTGGCTGATGGCTGCTTAGTGGCATGTTGTATAGGTTCCATGTGTTTATGATCCTTGCAGTTTTTTTCTTGTGACTGATTTCTAGTTTCATACTATTGTGGTAGGAAAATATGCATGATTTCAGTTCTTTTCAATTTATTGAGTCTTGTTTTGTGGTTGAACGTGATCTATTCTGGAAAATGTTTCATATGAACTAGAAAATAATGTATATTTTGTTGGCTTTGCATAGAATGTTCTGAATATATCTGTTCGGTCTATTTGATGCTCATGTATTATTCAAAGCCACTGTTTCCTTGTTGATTTTTTTTGTCTGGATGATCTATCCATTGAGGTAAGTGGGTAGTTAAATTACCCTCCTATTATTGTTAACACTGTCCACTTCTTCCCTTATGTCTCTTAATAGTTGCTTTATGTATTTAGGTGCTCCCATGTTAAATACATAGATACTTAAAATTGTTATATCCTCTTGTTGGGGATTGTTCCCTTTATTATTATGTAATGTCTTTTTCTCTCTTGTTACAGTCTTTGAGAGTCTGTTTGTCTGATAAGTAGTACTACCCCAGCTTTCTTCTATCCCATCCCTTCACATTTAATCTCGATGTGTCTTTACTTCTGAAATGAGTCTCTTATAGGCAGCAGATAGATGAATATTCCTTTTTTATCCATTCAGTTACCCATGTCTTGATTAGAGCATTTAGTCCATTTACATTTAAAGAAAGATAGGCGTGCTCTTATAGCCATTTTGTTAGTTGTTTTACAATTGTTTTTGTACTTCTTCCTGTTTCTTTCTTCTTCCCTTTCTCTCTTCCCTTGTGGTTTGATGACTTTCTTTAGTGTTATGCTTGGATTTTTTTCTCTTATTTTTGTGTGTCTAATAAAAGATTTTTGAATTATGGTTACTATTAGGTTCATATATAATACCTAATGTATATAGCACTTTATAATAGGTTGATAATTTCTTATGTTTGAAATTGTAAAAGCACTAAATTTTTACTTCCTCCCCATTTTATGTATATTATATAATATTTTACAAGCTTTTACTTAGTGAATTCCTTGACCAATTTTTGTAGATATAATTGATTTTACTGATTTTGTGCTTTAACCTCCATACTGGTTTTATAAGTGATTATTATTTTTATTTACACTTAACCTGTAAACTTTTTTTCCTTTCATAGTTTTCTTCTTTCTTTCTTTTTCTTTTCTTCCTTTCTTCTTCTTCTTCTTCTCCTCCTCCTCCTCCTCCTCTCCGTCCCCTGCCTCCGCCCCCTCCTCCTCCTTCTTCCTCTTCCTCTTCTTCTCCTTCTTCCTCTTCCCCTTCTTCTCCTTCTTCCTCTTCCCCTTCCCCTTCTTCTCCTTCTTCCTCTTCCCCTTCTTCTCCTTCTTCTTCTCCTTCTTCTCCTTCTTCTTCTTTTTAAGCAGTCTCCCTGCCCAGCAGTATGGAGCCCAATGTGGGGCTTGATTTCATGACCCTGAGATTATGACTTGAGCCAAAATCAAGAATCAGATGCTTAATTGAATGAGTAACCCAGTCACCCCTTAATTTTTTTTCTTTCTTGATAATGGCCTTTTCTTTCCACTCCCAAGAATTCTCTTGAACTTTTTTTGTAAGCCTGGCTTAGTGATGATGAACTCCTTTAACTTTTATTTGTCTGGGAAACTATTTATCTCTATTTGATAATGATAGCAAGGCTATCATTCAGAATAGAAGAATATAGAATATTTTTGGTTGCAGGTTTTTTTTTTTTTCAGCCCTTTGAATGTATCATGCCACTCCCTTCTGGCTTGCAAAATTTCTACCAAAAAATCAGCTGATAGCCTTATGGGGACTCTCTTGTATGTAACTATTTTCTGTTGCTGCTTTTATAGTTCTCTCTTTATCACTGTTTTTTGTCATTTTAATTATTATGTGTCTTGGTGTACACCTTCTTGGGTTAATTTTGTTGGGGGAACTCTCTGAACTCTGGATCTAGATGTCTGAATTCTTTCCCCAGATAGGATTTTTTAGTTGTTATTTCTTCATATAAATGTTCTGCCCCCTTCTCTCCCTCTCCTCCTTGGATTCCTATACTTGAATGTTATTACTCTTGATGGTGTCTCTAAGTTCTCTTAACCTATTCTCATTTTTTCTTTTTCTTTTTTCTGTTTAGTTTGATCGCTTTCCATTACTCTGTCTTCCAGATCTCTGATCCATTCTTTTGCCTGCTCTCATCTGTTATTTATTCCCTCTAGTGTATTTTTTATTTCACTTATTGAATTCTTCATCTCTGACTGGTTATTTTTTTATATTTTCTATTTCTTTGTTGAAGACCTTCACGGGAATCTTCCACTCAAGTCCAGTGACTATCTTAATGACCACTATTTTGAATTTTTTAAATAAGTCATATTGCTTATTTCCATTTCCCTTAGGTCTTTTGCTGAGCTTTTGTCCTTTTTATTTGGGACATATCCTTATGTCTCCTCATTTGCTAACTCTCTGTGTTTGTTTCTGTGTATTAGGAAAGTCAGTTATGTCTCCTGGTCTTATGAAGAAGAGGTCATGTGGTGCCCTACAGTGCAGTGCCCTTTGTTTACTTGAACCGTGTGCCTTAGGGGTGTCCCCGTGTGGGTTGTTGTGGCCTACTGTTTTGGTTAATCCTTGTTTGCCTTCAGTCCAGTTGGTTTCAGTGGCATACTTTGCCTTTTTGGGGCACCTTGAGCAGGGTTTGGTCTCCGTGCTATTAACGGGCCAGCCTGGAGCTGCCTTGGGCTTGTAGTCTGTCATTATGAGCAATCAGACCAGATGCCAGCCCACACAGCCTATTTGCTAGGGCTGCAGTTGAGCTGACCTACAAGGAGCTCCCCCTGCATTGTTCTCTGAGAGGCAGGATGGCAGGCAGACCAGATTCCTGTCTTCCAGTTTGGGACTAATGACCAGGGCACTCTTTCTGTGCTGCCAGAGATAAGGTTCTGCTGCTAAGACTGTGGATGCACTTGTGTGCCCCTCTCTTCAGGGCAGGAGTTGCTTTGGAGTGGCACTGGTCCCTGCTGGGTTGCTTGCAGGGTGTGTTAGGGCTTCCAGAGTAGCTTTGGAGGAATGGCTGCCGAGTGGGGTGGGTTGGATGTGCAGGTAAATGCTAGGGCAGTGTCCAGGGTACTAGCAAGATAAGTGGAGAGGGTTTGTGCTAATTCCCACAAGTATCTGCTATCTAGGCCGGGAGAGAAATGGTGCCCGCCAGCATTTTTGTTTTTGGAGTAGTATTCTAAAGATCCCTGTACCTCCAGGGCACATTCTGAGATTAGTAATGCAGTCTTCTCCCTGTACCTCCCTGGAGCTTTTCAAACTGCACTTCTATACTGTGTCTCAGTGGAGTTATCTATTAAGCTGTCTCTTTAAGGGCAGGACTCAGTTCCTTAAAGCTCTCCAGCTCTCCCAGAGCTAAGCCCATTGATTTTTAAAGTATTGAGAGTTAAGCCCTTAAGGCCATTGATTTTTAAAGTATTGAGAGTTAAGCCCTGATGATTGTAAAAACTCTCAAAGTTAAGCTGGGCTGATTTTCAAAGCCACATGTTTTGCGGACTCATCTTCCCAGTGACAGTACCCTATGCCTGGGGTACCTGGTATGGAGTCTGATCCTCTCACTTCTCTTGTTTGTGGTTAGCCTTACCTCTGGTTTGATTCCTGTCTGTGTCCCTCCTCCCTTTGCAGTGTGGTCTCCTCTCTCTGATTAACTCTTTAAATTCTTTCACCAAGGTTTGGGTCACTTTCAGAGTTAGTTGTGCTGCTGTGTTTGTTATCTTGGTGTTTCCATGGGACTACATGAGCTCAGGATCCTCCTACTCTCCCCATCTTCCCAGAACCTGCGAGAACTTATTTTAAAACTAGAAAACCTCAGGAAAAAAACCTATGGTCATGGGAAAAGGATGGAGTCATTGGAGCTGTCCCCCTACCCCGATATATATGTGGCTCTGTGCTGGTCGCAGAGTCTTCAGAAAGAGCAAAGAAAGAGGCAGAAGGACAGCTGTCCAGCTCCTGGGCCTCTCTAGGAACTTGAAGGAGCAGCTGTATCACTGGGCTTCAGGGTGCTTTTCGTATTCATTCCACATCAGCAGCACCCAGACCCAAAGTAATCAAGAAATTCATTTTTTAATTATTTTTTACAACTGTATTGGGATATATTAAGTAAAACTTAATCCCAGTGAGTTAAGATGATTAGTTTTGACCTATCAAGCCATCACTACAAACAAAAGTAGTTCTATCCCCCCAAAGTTTCCTCATGCCCATGTACGATCTATTCCTCTCTCCACCCTGACCCCAGGCGTTTTCTAGAATGTTCTGTAGATGATACCGTACAGTATGTATTTCGTGTAAGGCTTTTTTCAGCCTATTTCTGAGATTCACCCATGTTGATTTATCAGTAGTTTATTTCTTGTTATTTCTATGTAGGCCATTATATGAGTAGACTATAGTTTATTCTACTGATGGACATCTGGAATGTTTCCAGTTTTGGGCTACAGCAAATAAAGCTCCTAAAAACATTTATCTATAAGTCTGTGTAGATATGTTTTTCTTTCTATTTGATAAGTAGCAAGAATAGAATAGATGATATGTATAGTATGTATATTTAATTTTTTAAAGAAATTTTTATAGTATGTATATTTAATTTTTTAAAGAAATTACCTGTTTTCCATAGAAGCTGTACTACTTTGCATTCCCACCAGCAAGGTACATGAACTCCAGTTGATCAACATCTTGCCAATGCTTTTAGCATTCTAGATGATATGTGGTTGGATCTTGTGTTTTTCTTATTATTATTAAAGTAAAACATTTATTGTGAAAATTAGAATTTATATATAAGCAAGAATATTAAAACGTATCTATAATCTTATCTTCCAGAGTTAAATACTGTTAACTTTTGGGTGTTTATGCATTAGTAAGTGTAATTTGAAAAATCATTATGAGACCTGGTGGTATTTAGTTGGGACAGATTAGTGAGGAGTTGTCATATGGAATAAGGGTAAACATACTTTATGAGGCTGCAAAGAACCATAGTAAGAAGCAGGAATTACGATGAGCTATCTAGTAAGAATGGACTGCCCAATACCATAAGGTGTTCCTCATTATATTTTTTTAAAGATTTTATTTATTTGATAGAGATCACAAGTAGGCAGAGAGGTAGGCAGAGAGAGGGGGGAAAGCAGGCTCCCCGCTGATCAGAGAGCCGGATGCAGGGCTCCATCCCAGGACTGAGATTCAGGACCTGAGCCAAAGGCAGAGGCTTGACCCACTGAGACACCCAGGTGCCCTGGTGTTCCTCATTATTACAAATAACTAAATCTTAACTGGCAAACATTTGTCCAGAAATGTTATTGAAAAAATACCTACATTGGAGGAGAGGTCAAGCTAAATGACTTCTTAAATTCTTCTTAATTCTAACATTATATGATGAACAAATACTTGCTGGATGTATGCATATATTAGATTCACAGCACTCATGAGACAATTTGTATTGTTCTCTCTCCTTTTTTTTTTTTTTTAAGATTTCATTTATTTGACAGATTACAAGTAGGCAGAGATGCAGGCAGAGAGAGAGGGGGAAGCAGGCTCCCTGCTGAGCAGAGAGCCTGATGCAGGGCTCGATCCCAGGACCCTGAGATCAGGACCTGAACCAAAGGCAGAGGCTTTAACCTGCTGAGCCACCCAGGTGCCCCTGTGTTGTTCTTTTCATTGAGCATAGTTTACACACAATGTTATTGTAGTTTGTGGTGTACGACATAGTGATTCAACAAGTTTATATGTTATGCTATGCTCACTACAAGTGTAGCTACCATCTGTCACTATACAACTCTATTCCAATACCACCAAGTGTATGTATTCCCTATTCCATTCCTTTTATTCCCATGACTTGTTCATTCCCTAATCTGAAGGCTGTGTTTCCCACTCACTCCCCTTCATCCATTTTGCTCATCTCTCCTTTCCTCTGACAACCATCAGTTTATTCTCTGTATCTATAGGTCTTATTTTGCTTTTTGTTTCTTCATTTGTTTTTTTCTTAGATTCCACATTTAAGTGAAAAACATAAAGTAGCTGCCTTTTTTCTGACTTACTTCACTTAACACAGTACTCTAGCTTCATCCATGTTATAACAAATGGCATATCCCATTCTTTTTTAAGGAAGAGTAATATTCCATTATATATATCTCTTACATCTTTCTGATCCATTCTTTTATCAGTGGACACTAAGGTTGCTTCCATGTCTTGGCTATTGTAAATGATGCTATATAATAAACATATGGGTGCCTATGTCCTGTTAGTTTTTTTGTTTTCTTTGGGTAAATACCCAGTAGTGGAATTACTGGATCAAATGGTAATTAATTCTATTTTTAATTTTTGAAGAAACGCCATACTGTTTTCCACAGTGGCTACATCAGTTTACATTCCTACCAGTAGTGCAGGAAGATTCCTTTTCCTCCACATCCTTGCCAACACCTTATTTCTTGTGTTTTTTGATTATAGCTACTCTGGCAGGTATAAAGTCATATCTCATTGCGGTTTTGAATTGCTCTCCCTGATGATTAGCAGTGTTGAGCATCTTTTCATTTGTCTGTTGGCCATCTGTATGCCTTCTTCAGAAAAATACCTATTCAGGTCCTCTGCTCATTTTAATTGGAGTATTGGGGGGGTATTGGTGTTGGCTTGTATAAGTTCTTTATCTATTTTGGATACTGACCTCCTTTATTGGATGTATCATTCAATGAATATTTTCTCCCACTCAGTAGGTTGTCTTTTTGTTTTGTTGATGCTTCCTTTGCTGTGCAAAAGCTTTTTATTTTGATGTGGTCCCAATAGTTTGATTTTGCTTGTGTTTCTGTTACCTATTTCTTTGGCTGATGTCAAAGAAATCACTGCCTATGTTCCCTTCGGGAAGTTTTATGTTTTCAGGTCTCACATTTATGTCTTTAATCCATTTGTTTTTATCTTTATTTTTGTATATAGTGTAAAGAAGTGGTCTGGTTTCATTCTCTTGTGTGTTGCTTCTCTTTTGCTACTTGTAAAATTCTCTATCTTTAACCTTTGTCATTTTAATTATTATGCATCATGGTGTGGACCTCCTTGGTTTCATTTTGTTTGGACCCTGGAAGTTTATTTCCTTCACTAGGTTAGGGTAGTTTTCAGATGTTATTTCTTCAATTAAGTTTTCTGCTCCTTTTCTGTGTCCTCTTGTTGGACTTCTTTAATGTAAATGTTCACTTGATTTTGTTCCAGAGAGCCCTTAACCTGTTCTCATTTTTTTGAATGCCATTTTCTTTTTACTGTTCAGCCTAGGTGCTTTCTTTTACCCTGTCTTCCAGATCACTGATCTGTTCTTCTGCATCAGCTAATCTACTATTGATTCCCTCTAGTGTATTTTTCATTTCAGTTATTAATTTCAATTCTGATTTGTTCTTTTCTGTCTCTGTTGAAATTTATTTTCTGTCTCTGTTGAAGTTCTCACTGAGTTTTTCCACTCTTCTCTCCAGTCCAATGAGAATCTTCAAGATCATTATTTTAAGCTCTTTATTAGGCATATTGTTTATCTCTTTCATTAAATTCTTTTTCTAAAGTTTTGTCTTACTCTTTCATCGGGAGCATATTCTTCTGTCTCCCCATTTTGTCTGACTTTCTGTGTTTGTTTCTGTGAATCAGGCTGAAGAGCTACTTCTCCTAAACCTGAAGGAATCATCTTGTGTATGGTTGTCCCTTATGTAGACTGTGTATGCCTGGTGACTTTGGCTGTCTGGCTAGAGTTATGGCTGGTGTGTGGTGGCAGTCTGCTGGGGCTGTCTTTGCAGTATGGCCAGCACTGAAGTGGTGTAGGCTGCAGGGGTCCTGAGGATCTCTGGGCAGAGGGCACCCTGGAAGAGCCGCTGTAACTAAAGTGGGTACAAGTCAAAGGGTCCTGGGTGTCTGTGTGCAGGGGGCACCCTGGTAGGACAGGTATAGTTGAAATGGGTGCAGGCATGAAACCTGGGGTTTACATGAAGAGGGCACCCTGGCAGGAGAGCTAAAGCTGAAGTGGATTTAAGCCAAGAGGTTGCATAGCTCTGTGTGCAGAGGGCACCCTGCCAGGATGGCTTGTGGGTCGATGTGGTCCCTGGGTTCTCTGTGAAGAAGATGTTCTGGCAGGACAGCTGAATCTGAATGTTGGTACAAGTTGGACTCTTCTTAGGCTCTGGGAATCTTGGCAGGATAGCTGAAGCTGACATAGGTGTAAGCCAGGATGTTCTGGGACCATCCACACTAAGGTTGCCCTGCAGGGTGGTGGCGGGAGGGGAGGCAAGTTGTGGGCTGGGAAGTACTAGGGCTCTCCATGCAGTGGGGATGCTGGCAGGATAGCTACAGCTGAGGTAGGTGCAAGTGTGGGCTGGGAAGGACCTGGGGCATGCAGAGGGCACCTTGGCAGGATAGCAGAACTAAAGTCGGAATGTTCCAGGACTCTCTACACAGGATGTTGTGGCAGAGCAGCTGGAGCCGAGGCTGAGTGTGCGCCAGGGGATACTGGAATATTCAGATAGGGACTGACCTGGCTGGACAGCTATAGCTAAACGGGTGTGAGTTGGTATTGTGCCTGGGCTCTATGTGTAAAGGGTGCCCTAGCAGCACAACTGAAGCTGAGGTGGGAAGCCAGGGTGTCCTGGGGCGCTCAGTGCAGAGGGTGTCCTGGCAGGGCACTTAGAACCGAGGGAGCACAGGCCAGAGGTTCCCAAGGCATGCTGCACAGGGGCACCCTGGTGGGGTGGCTGGAGCCAGAGCACACATCAGCTGGGAGGTCCCAGAGCACTCTCCACCAGGGGTGTGCTGCCCTCGCAAGCCGTCTGAAGCCAGAGTGGTGTGGGTCTGCAGTGTTCCAGGGTGCTTTGCACCTGTGTCACGTTGTCATGGCAGCTGGAGCTTTGGTGAGTGCTGACCTAAGGGTTTCCCCAGGTACACTGTTCTGTGCTGCCTTGGGATGGGTGGGACTGGTGTGGGGTAAGGACCTGGTGCTCACTGAGGCAGCAGGCCAGCTATGGCCTCCAGACCGTGCTGCAGTCCACCTCAAGGCAGAGGGGGAATGTAAACCATGGCTCTTGCCAACTCCTTCGACTTAGAGTTCCAGCAGCTTCCCTGCCATGTGGCAGATTTCCAGGGGTAGATCTTTTATATATTAGTTGCTGTTTTAAATTGTGACTTTTTTTTTTTTTTTTCTATGTACCAGGGGAGGTGAATCCGCTCAGGGTCCTTCAGTTCACATCTTTGTCAGGAGTGGAGGTTCCCTTTGTTTCCTCGTCTTTGTCTCTCTTGCCCTTATCTTTTGTTGTATAGGAGTTTTCAGTCCTCGGTTCTTCTTCAGGGGGAATTGCTCTATAAATAGGTATAGATGTGGTGTGTCTGTGGAGGAGGTGAGTTCAGGTTCTTCCTTTGTCGCCATCTTGGACTGGAACTAAGATCCCTTTTGGTTTTAATTTGCATATTCCTAATAACTAATGATGTTGAGCTTCTTTTTCTCTGCATGTTGGCCATTCATATTTTGTGTGTGTGTGAGAGATACCTGTTCAAATATTTTGCTTATTTTAAATAAGTTTATATTATTGAGTCATAAGTGTTTTTTATATATATTCTGAATGTATGAGTAGGACTGTCCTTGATTAATTCTTTTCATTTTCTTTCATCTTAGAATGTCTTTTTTTTTTTTATTTGTATCCTTGAAAGACATTTTCATACTTTCACTGGATATAGATTTCTGGGTTGATAAACTGTCGTAGTGCATTAACTATATAGTTCTGCTGTCTTCTGGCCTTCATGGTTTCTCTTGAGAAATTCATGGATATTTGAATCATTGTTCCCTTATATGTAGATTTTTTTTTTTTTAATTTTTTTTTTATTTGACAGAGAGAAACACAGCGAGAGAGGGAACACAAGCAGAGGGAGTGGTAGTGGGAGAAGCAGGCTTCCTGCCGAGCAGGGAGCCCGATGCGGGGCTCCATCCCAGGACCCTGAGATCATGACCTGAGCTGAAGGCAGATGCTTAACGACTGAGCCACCCAGGCGCCCCATGTTCCCTTATATGTAATGTGTGCTTTTATGTTTTCTCCAGCTGCTTTCAAGAATTCTTTAGTGATCTTTGGATTTTAGAAGTTTGGTTATTGTGTTGAGGCAATTTTTTCTTTGAATTTATTCTATATGCGACTTACTAAGTGTCTTGAATTTGTAAATGCATGTAAATGCCTTTCACTAAATTGGGGAAGTATTTTGCCATTCTTGCTAAAGATATTTTATCCGTTTCAATCTGTATTCTCTCTGTGGGACTGCAATTATTCTATATTAAATCTTTAGATGCTATCTATAGACACCAGTCACTCTGACTTTTTGTTTTCAATCTTTTATCTCTGGTAGGTTGGATAATTTATATTGTATATTCAAGTGTACTGACCCTTTATCATCTCTATTCTGATAATTGAGTCCATCCATTCATTTTTTTCACTTCATATATTGTATTTCTCAGTTCAGTAATTTTCAATTGGTTCCTTTTTCTATTTTCCATTTCTCTGTTGAGAATTTGTATCCTTTCATTCATGTCAAATGTGTTTTCCCTGACCTTATGAAGCATAGATATAATAGCTACCTTAATATCTTTGATAATTCTCTCTTGAGATTGGCATTTTTTGACTGTTATTTTCCCTTGAGAATTCATCCTATTTTCCTAGTTGTGTGTAGGTTGAGAGATTCTGAATTGTATCCTGGACATTGCAAATGTTATATATTGTAGCCCCTGGGTCCTGTTGTAAACCTCTGAAGAATTCTTGATGTTGAAATTAACTAGGTTGTATTCAGACCCTAAATTCTATCTCATTTGTTGTTAAATCAGTTTTTTTTGTTTTTTAATAATGTATACATAAGTTTATTTAATCAACATAAAAACTACTACCCAAAGCCAAAACATAAAGTTCTCATTTCAGTTAGATATTTAAGACCTCAAATTTTTTCATTTGTATAAAACAGGTTGGCAAACATTTTCTGAAAAGGATCAGATAGTAAGTATTTTAGGCTTTGCAGGTCTTATGGTCTCTGTTGCAACTACTCAAAAGCAGCCATAGACAATATGTAAAGAGCTGAATATAGCGATGTGCCAATAAATCTTTATCTGTGAACACTGATATTTAAATTTCAGGTAATTTTCACATGTCATGACATATCCTGGGTTAGAGGCAGGGCAGAAATGCTTCCAGTCACAGTTGTAAGGAAGAGAGAAAAGTAGATAACCGTGTGGGGATTTAGATGCCTTTTATTTTTTGTTGTTGTGGTTGTCTGATTGCTGAGGGTAGGACTTCTAGTACTATGTTGAACAACAGTGGTGAGAGTGGACATCCCTGCTGTGTTTCTGACTTTAGGGGAAAAGCTCTCAGTTTTTCCCCTTTGAGAATGATCTTCACTGTGGGCTTTTTCTATATGGCTTTTATGATATTGGGGTATGTTCCCTCTATGCCTACACTGTGAAGAATTTTAATCAAAAAAGGATGCTGTACTTTGTCAAATGTTTTTTTTGTTTTGTTTTGTTTTGTTTTGTTTTTTTTGTTTTGTTTTTTTTGCATCTATTGAGAGATCATATGGTTCTTGTCCTTTCTATTAATGTAGGGTATCACATTGATTGACTTGCAGATGTTGAACCACACTTGCAGCCCAGGAATAAATACCACCTGGAATAATCCTTTTAATGTACTGTTGGATCCTGTTGGCTAGTATCTTGGTGCGAATTTTTGCATCCATGTTCATCAGGGATATTGGTCTGTAATTCTCCTTTTTGGTGGATGGAGTCTTTGTCTGGTTTTGGGATCAAGGTAATGCTGACCTCATAGAAAGAGTTTGGAAGTTTTCCTTCCATCTCTATTTTTTGAAGATATTAATTCTTCTTTAAACATTTGGTAGGATTTCCCTGGGAAGCCATCCGGCCCTGGACTCTTGTTTTTGGGAGACTTTTTGTTACTGCTTCAATTTCCTTGCTGATTATGGGCCTTTCTGTTTTTTCCTGTTGCAGTTTTGATAGTTTCTATATTTCCAGGAATGCATCCATTTCTTCCAGATTGTCTCATTTGTTGGCATATAGTTGCTCATAGTATGTTCTTACAATTGTTTGTTATTTGGTGTTGGTTGATCAATCTTATTGTTTCAAAAAACCAGCTCCTAGTTTCATTGATCTGTTCTTTTGGTTTCTATTTCATTCATTTCTGCTCTAATCTTTCTTAATTCTCTTCTTCTGCTGGATTTAAGCTTTATTTGCTCTTCTTTCTCCAGCTCCTTTAGGTGTAAGATTAAGTTATGTATTTGAGACCTTTCTTTTTTCTCGAGAAAGGCTTGTATTGATATATACTTCCCACTTAGGACTGTCTTTGCTGCATCCCAAAGATTTTGAACAGTTTTGTTTTCATTTTAATTTGTTTCCATGGATTTTTTAAGTTCTTCTATAATTTCCTGGTTGACCCATTCATTCTTTAGTAGGATGCTTTTTAACTTCCAACTATTTGAGTTCCTTCCAAATTTTGTGGTCTGAAAATATGGAGGGAATAATCCCAGTCTTTCCATACTGGATGGGACCTGATTTGTGACCCAGTATGTGATGTATTCTGGAGAATGTTCCATGTACACTCAAGAAGAATGCGTGTTTTGTTGCTGTAGGATAGAATACTCTGTATCTATCTGTGAAGTCCATCTGGTCCAGTGTGTCATTCAAAGCCCTTGTTTCCTTGTTGATCTACTTAGATGATCTGTCCATTGCAGTGAGTGGGGTATTAAAGTCCTCTACTATTATTGTATTATTATCAATACGTTTCTTTAATTTTGTTATTGGTTTATATAATTGGCTGCTCCCATGTTAAGAGTATAAATATTTACAATTGTTAGACATTCTTGTTGGATAGAGCCTTTAATTATGATTTAGTGTCCT
>JAQQSY010001664.1:0-14205 GCA_028646535.1 Procyon lotor
GACCAGCTTGGGAATCGCTCAGATGGGTTTCAGATGTCTTTGCCGTCCTCCAGAAGGGATGGCGAGTGGAAGGCTCGCCTCGAGGAGCCAACCACAGCCCCGATAGGACTGAGTGAACGGGGAAACAACCGCGAAACCAAGAAACACGTCCACTCAGTGGGAGGAACTTTCCTATCCCGAGTACACATCAGGAGGACACAGCGTATGGGCCTGACTCGTCAGGAGCAAATTGGCCACGGGGCCATTTGCTGAACGACCAGTTCACCGAATAGGCCAATTGGAAAGCAGACAAATGATATTTCTTTCAATATTTACAAGGCCACAGAAATGCGTACGAGGTGGATTTCTCCCCAGACGTGGAAGTGGGAGTCCACTGTGAAGGGTGCTGGGGCAGGGCCTGGGTACAGCATCCAGCACCTGCTGGGTCAGCCTGTAGGAGCCACACACCCTGGGGTCTCCTGTGTCAAAGCACGTGACAAATGAGCTGGCGCAGATCCCTGATATTTGGGTGGATAGACAACGCAGGTGGCTCTCCTCCGAATCGGCTGGGTGGAGTTTTCCTGGGGTCTAGCTTCCGAGGGGCAGACCCATAGAGAGCATCCCAAATGGGTGGCTTTCCTTGCAGGCTGTTTCGAGAAGTGGCCAAGAAGGAAGGAGGAAGCCATGGCGTCTTCGATGTTGCCTCCGGCCCATAGAAATCTGTCCCTGCAGTTGGCGTGTGGGACCAAGGACCTGGGACTGGGGTAGTCCCTGTTCAGGGTGTCCTGTTATTCCTGGCTTCCCATCAGGACGTGAGGCTGCTCTCCACACCATCCAAAATTCAAAGATACTCAAAATTAGGATGTTAACAACACTGGCATCCCTGAGGGGTTTAGGGTAGATTTAACTTACTACCTGTCTGTTTCCCACCATATCGAGTCCTGGGTGTGGGCTGTATAATGAGGACCATGTGTGTTGCTGGGAGTGGATGTCGAGCCTTACGTCGGACAGACCCTTGTGTGAGAGCACGGTCCTCTTGATGCCGAGTCTTCGCCCTGGTGCAGGGTCTGGGCTGTGAGCTGTCCTGGGTACTACGGAGATAAAATATAGGATTATTTTATCCTATAAAATAGGATAATAAATAAATAGGGTGGCTCAGTGGGTTAAGCATCTGCCTTCGGCTCAGGTCAGGATCTCAGTGTCCTGGGATCTGCCCGCATCTCTCCCTCTGCCCCTCTCCCTCCACTCTTACGCTCTTGCTCTCTCTTAAGTAAATAAATATAATCTCTAAAAAAAAACACATAGGGTTATATCAGTGTCACAGAAGAGTTTTGGGTACCATGCTATTTCTGATAATTTTGTTAAATTAATAAAATAGAAATAAAAATACTTTCTTAACATGATGAAAGAATCCCTCCAACAAGAGTCATCACGATATATTAACGTTAGAAACAAGAAAAGGATTTCTATCATCGGTGCTCATCACCACTAATTTGGCCTCGTTCTCAATGTCCTGGCCAATGAGATTAGAGAAGATGGCAAAATAAAGCCTGTGGTCGTGGAGACCCATAGCTATGATCTGCAGATGTGAAAGCCCAAGGTAGTTCTCTGTAAAACCAAGAAAAAAGAGAATTTAGTAGTCTGGCTAATTACAAAAGAATAGAAAAGAAAAATCAGGGTCCCCTTCACAGACATCAAAAATAATCGGTTAGAAGATATATAGAAAACAATTCTATTTACAATAAAAATATTAGGTACCTAGAAATATACATACCAGCCATGTACAAAAGCAGTATGAAGAATAACACAAAACATTATGGAGCAATGTTCAAAATGTTAAATAAATAGGTGACACCACGTGCTCTAGAGAGCCCGAGCATCTTACTGCGGAGGAATCAGCAAGCGGTAACCCCAGTCAAATTCCCAAGGCCCTTTGGGGAACATGAGAAAACAGTATGGAAAAACAAAGAACAGTTTAAATAAAAATAGTAAAAGGGGCTTTGTTCCAGGAGATAATTTATTTCAGTGCTGCAGCAATTAAAATAAAGTGGTCCTTCACATATGTCACCAGTGAAACAACATGGAAAGGTCTAAAATACAACAAAGTCTGTGTAACAATTTCTGCTACAACATTTTCTGCTCTCATACCGCTAGGAAAGGTTAGTCTGGGGACAGCTGACCACCAGCAGGGGTGAGGTTTAATCTCAGATTTTTAACGAAAATGTTAAAAACGTAAAACATGTACCTAGGAATATTCCTGGGAGAGAATATAGATAAATTTGTATAGAATCTTGCAGTGGAAGAACCTACATATGACAATGCAGGCAGAAATCACAACAGAAACGATTGATAAGTTTTGACTAAATAAATATGTACATATGAATTTTTCTTTTAATTTAATTTTTCAAAAGAAGAAACAATGTAACAGAAATGGAGAGGACTCCTATCCTTGATATAGGAGGGGCTTCTTAAAATCAAAAAGATAAGTAAGTTTTCCGAATGAGAAAACCGCAAAAAGACCCAATGAAATGGGAAAAGGGTATGAACAGGAAATTCACCAAATAAGAAATGCACACAGCCAAGAAAAAAATGAAGGAGATAACTGAAAGAATAACAGAAGAAATACAAACTAACCAAAATATATCATTTTCACGTAATTCCAAAGATGAGTGAGAATCCCAGTAGTCAGCCTGGCTGAAAGGTGCCGGCGAATGCAGGGCTGAAGAGAGGGATAAATTAGACCTTTGCAGAGGTCACTCTGGCCTAGCGTAGCCAAAGCCCTACACGGGTGCTCGCCCTTTGAGCCAGCAAGCTCCTGGCTGAAAGGCATGCTAAGGAGAGAAGCAGGAGAGCATATTCCTCACAGCAAGGATCCTAAGAGTGAAGAACTAAAAAGACGCCAATGTCCAAAATTACAAGTTTTCGCTAAGTAACCAACTTTAACTGTGAATTCAACAATGGATCCCCTGGTGCCCATCAGAAATAAAGCTGTAGCAGTAAATCTTCATGACCAGTTCATAAGGTACCAAATTGAAAGAGCAGATGGTGAAAATGTAAGGGTTTATGGCATTTCACTTTTTAAAAATGCATAGAAAACTCTAATAAGACCAGAGGTTCTGAGCTCCTTAAGCTTTGTCCTGCTGTGTCCCCCCCACACCCACGTCTGGGGGTCTGGCCCCTTCTGTTTCTTTTGCTGATCCTCCTGGGCCCCCCAGTAGTCGCGTTCAGAGGGTCGAGGCCCCCACCTGCGCTCTGCTCTGTGCGCACCCCCTCCCTGAGGAATGCACACCTGCACTGAGGCTCTGATGCCCCGGGACCCGCGCTGCCCTGTGGAACGAGGAAATGAGCTCCGTCTGCTCTCCAGAGCGGCGACCGGCAGCCACCTGCACCTGTTAGGCCCTTGAAATGTGCCTGACGCAGCTGGGGAATCAGCTTTGTCTTTTTTTTTTTTTTCTCATTGTAACTGACTGATAACCCCGGGTCCCTCGTGGCTACCATGCTGGACGTCGCGGGTCTAGACAGCAAGTCCCAAATGTACGCCCTCCACTGAGAACTGCCCTGTGAACCTGTGAGCCATGTAGACAAATGGCCGCCGAGCCCCTCGGCCAGGGGTCTAGCCAGCGTCTCTAACACAGCGTCTCTAACACCACGTGTCTAAGGCAAGTCTTGGTTCCTCCAAGGTCTCCACTTCTCCATCTTGGAATCAGCATGGTTGCTGAGGTCAGCAGTGCCCAGGCATCGCGGTCATTTCCACTCCTTTTCCCTCACCCCACATTTCAGGCCTCGACAAGCCCCATTGGCTCAGCCCTCAAAATAAATGCCAGCTGGGGCTCGCCGGCCACACAGAACCACCCCAGTCCATTCCTGCCCATCTCTCTGCTGGACATCTCCCCTCCACCTTCCCTGCCCTGTTGCCTTTCTCCCCACGGCCCCCGGGAGTCTCCTTTCCACCAGGTCTCCCTATCACACCCTCCACATCACGCCCATCCCTTCTCAGACATCACCTCCTCAAAGAAGCCTTCCCAGATTGCCCTTCCTAAAATAGCCTCCGCTCTCCCAGTAACTCTTCTTCCTGCTTAGCCGGCTGGATCTCTCTCCGCAGCACGTAGGTCTGGTCTGCTATCATAGGGGGCATGTACTTGGTGAGATAAATCTGTGTCCCCACCCATATCTAAGCCCAGTGAGGGCCCAGTTTGGTCCCTAGCGGCCAGCCCAGTGCCTGACCACTGAAAGGCTCACGGCTGTCTTCTGCATAGATGATGAATGTGCACTTGGGGCTTTGTCTGTGTTACGTCATTTACTCCCTAGGCAGGCTTGCCACTCGGCTGCTCTTTTCTGCATTTGCAGGACCGGATGCCAAGGGTGGCCAGGCTCCCTGGCTGTGAAGAGCGACCAAAACTAGTTAACTATGGGATTCTTTGGGGGGAGGGTTTTCATTATGACTCCTAAGTGTTCAACATTCATCCTCGTGACTCGGGTATTAAGGGGTCTTAGCTACACAAAAGATACACATGATTTTTTTAACATCACATGAGTACAGACTGGCATCTCAGGAAACCTCCTCACAGGGAACGTGCACAGAAGGACCCAGCTCTTTGACTCCCTCCGTCTGGGGAAGAGCCGGGGCCAGGGACACCTGAACCCTCGCCCGACGGATGTGCGCAGCAGAGAGAAAGGCGAGCCTCCACCTGGCATTCCAGAGCCCGTACTCACGGCCGGTGTGCGGGCTGCCCCCGGGGCTCCGGTGAGGTCCCAGGTTTGCAGGCTGCTGGGCTGCACCCTCTGTCTATGGAGGTGGCCTCTCAGCGGCCTCCAAGCTGGAACGGACTGGGTCATCGCAAAGCGCAGGGGGAGCGAGAGCGCTCACCGGGCAGTGACTCATGTCCCTGGGCGAGGACACAGCTTACTGAAATAGCACACCCTGTTTTCGAGGGCACAGCCCGAAAATCAAATATTAGCCGTGCGAGCCTTCCCCAGAAAGACAAACAGGTGGAACTGTGGGTTCACAATTTCTGCAAACAGCTCGGGGCTCCTGAGACGCTCTCTGGAAGCTCTCCTGGCGTGAGACATGGACAGATGAGGCTGGTGTTAGAACTGCTGCCCCCAAGGGTCGTGAGGTGCCCCCAGCTGGGGGCTCAGCCTGAGAGTGCTCCCCAGACTCCCGCGGGACCAGGGGCCTCTGGCTGTCGCAGCAGCAGACTGGCCAGACCTATCCCATCGGTTGTCCTGTGGTCAGTCCCCTCCAAGGGTGTCACCGAATGTTAGCGAGTTTCCATTTCCTGTCATTACCCTTCCTGATATTTATTACACACCCAGGACCGTAGACCCACTTATTTCCCGACTGTCCTTACGCTCCGCTGTCCTCCTTCCATGGCGACTGGCCATCCTGCTGAGTTTGGGTGCCGTGCCCTCAGAGATTTCGCATCCTGCTTCTGGGACTCATGGGCCCCAGCACTGCGTTCCTGGGGTCACACCTGGGAGTGTCTCTCCGTCACAAGTGTGTCTACAGGTTATTTTCTCAGGAAGGACACGGGCTGCAGAGTTGATGTTCGGGAATCTCTCCGTGGGGAGTAAGGTCTCCACTCGCCCACCCTCCCTTCAGAACTCTGGCAGAATAACGCGCCCCCAAAGATGCCCAGCTCCCGACCCCTGGCATCTGTGACTGGGTCGGGTTATGTGGACGCGCTGGCAGGTGCAACGAAGGCTGCTAATCAGCCGGCCTGGATGTGGGGCAATGGTCCTGGGCCGCCCGGCCGGGCTCAGGGTGCTCACCAGGGTGATCCAAGGAAGGGGGCAGGCAGGACAGGGCTGAGAGGGGCGCCCCACCGGCCGGGCTGGCTCTGAAGGGAAGAGGAAGGGGCCTCGGGCCAGTGGTACACCCTCGGGATGCTGGAGAGCAGAGAACAGATGCTCCGCCCTCCCCCGGAGCCTCCGGGAAGGAGCACCATCCTGCCAAAGCCTTGCCTGCCCTGTGACAGCCACATGAGATGTCTGACCCCCTGGGCCGTCGGCTGAAAGGGCGGTGTTATCATAAGCCATGAAATGTGCGGCATTTGCCAACAGGAAACTGCCCCGTGGCCTCCAGCGTCCTCTCCCCGCCTCGCAGAGAGGCACCTGCCCGCCGACTGGTGCCCCCCCAGAGCGAGCCGGCCGCGTCCTAACGAGCCACACCGGCTGACCATGTGTGTGCGGCCTGCGCTCCGCCAGCCCCTGATCTGAGGACCTGGTGCCTTTCCTTCTCCTGCTTGGGAGAGTTTTCCTGTGATTGCTGCTTCCATGGCACGGTCACAGCTCACAGCCAGCCGAGCTGTGCGGAGAAGAGCACTTCGTTTATTTCCCATCTGAGGTTGCTCGTGGGTCCCCACGGCCTGAGCAGAAGGAGACTTCAGCTTCCCCTCTGGTGTCCCCCACTCTGCTTGCTTCCACCAACTCTTTACGGCTTAGTCTTACCTTTCAGGGTCCCCCATCCCCACACCCCCTGCTTTGGGCCCCTGGGGGGACAGAGCAGCTGGGGTCTCAGCTGTAGTCACCACCCATCAGCTCCTTGCTGGTCCCCAAGACAGAGTGGAGGGGTGGGTCTGCTTCCAGAACAAGGACCACGGCTCGTAAATAATCCTGGCCGGGCGTTGGGAGCGGCTGGCACCCTCCCCCCACTGAGATGCCGGATCCCAATTATCAGTATCACGTGCTTTGGCTTCTTCCAAGCCCCAGACTGCCTGTCCCTGGGCCTCCCAGCACCTCATGCTGTCCTCCAGGGACAGGGGCTAAAGATCACCTAGCCCAAGAGGCAGAAGCAGAAGCTGTGGTCCAAGCTCATCCCTCTTTCAGCGGCTGCTGGGGAACACGGGTGCGTGGCCACCGTGTGCTCCTCCCTAGCTGATGGAGGGCGCACCACCATCGGTGCACCACCGACCCCTGGGACCTGGGCTGTCCCGTACTCACACGTGTCCACCGTGCTCTCCCTCCAGATCCTCCCCTAAGAGGGGGATAGCAAGAACACGTGGGTCTGCCCTCTTCACGTCGCCCCTAGCCCCTTCCACACCCAGTCGTGGCCAAGAGGGGGCTTCCCTTCCCCTGTCCTGTCTTGAAAGGGCATTCCTTACACCAGACCCACCTCGTCCTGCGAGGTCACTAGGCCTGTGTCGAGGACAGCTGGCATCTCCCCGCCACTCTGGGCTCTGGAGGTTGGCACCCCAGGGCGAGCTGGAAATCGGTGGGCAGAGCACAATGCTGTGGGTTTCTGATCCCAGGGTCGCCCCTCCACGGAGATTCTGCTCCATCTGTCCCCGATTCCACGGCCCGTGCCCATCCCCTCGGCCCTCTGCTCCGCAAACTTACTTCAGAATCAGCTGCTCTGCAGCATTTTGGCCTCAGAGTCCCTTTACATTCTTAAATTATCGAGAACCCCAAGGAGCTTATGTTCGTATGGATTATATATGTCAGTATTTACCCCATCAGAAATTAAAACCGGGGGGCGCCTGGGTGGCTCAGTCGTTAAGCGTCTGCCTTCAGCCCAGGTCAGATCCCAGGGTCCTGGGATCGAGCCCCGCATCGGGCTCTCTGCTCTGTGGGAAGCCTGCTTCTCCCGCTACCATTCCCTCTGCTTGTGTTCCCTCTCTCGCTGTGTTTCTCTCTGTCAAATAAATAAAATCTTTAAAAAAAAAAAAAAAAAAGAAATTAAAACCGGGCATTTAAAAAATACTTTACAGGGGGTACCTGGGTGGCTCAGCAGGTTAAAGCCTCTGCCTTCGGCTCGGGTCGTGATCTCAGGGTCCTGGGATCGAGCCCCACATCGGGCTCTCTGCTCAGCAGGGAACCTGCTTCCCCCTCTCTTTCTGCCTGCCTCTCTGCCTACTTGTGATCTCTCTCTCCCTCTCTCTCTCTTTGTCAAATAAATAAATAAAATCTTTTTTAAAAAAATGCTTTACTGATTCACTGAAAAATAACAACAGTAAACCCCTTAGACGTTAACATACATAACGTTTTTATGAAACATAACTTTTTCCAAGACAAATAAGAAGACTGACATGTTCTGTGTTTTTGGAAATCCCTTCCGTGTCTGGTGTAATAGATGATTGAATTCTCATTTTGGCTTCTGTTTTGAATGCATTGGAATATGTTGTTTTGGCTGAAGAATTTGAAGAAAATCTAGCCTCGTGTTGATACACAGTTGGGAGAAAGGGGTGTGTTTCGGCGAGTCTTGCCAGATAATTACAGACGCTCTGCTTTCTTAGGGCAGGGGAACCCAACAACTGGGGATTTCTTAAAGTAGTAAGAAGGTGGGGTGGGATCTGGGTGCATATCAGTGAACCCAAACCCATCGGTCTGTCCTGCACTCAGATCGAATCTTGTATCCGTGTGGGTTCTGTCACACTCTACATAGTTTCCAAATGGTGACACATTTCATCATATACCCAAAAAATCACGCCGATGACCGCCACCGCTGATCTCATCAGCAACCTCTGGGTGATGGACACTGTCCAGCTCACGGAGGCCGACATCAGTCTCCCAGGGTTCTTCGTGCTCGAAACCTTGAGTTTTGTCACGGGCCACAAATATCGGCCCTTGTTTTCCTCGCAGCGACGGGCTCACTGAGTTCATTTCTAAGAGAATGTCTGTCAAACACCCACGTCAGAATCGTTTATCGTCCTGTGGGGCTTTTAAGTAAAAATGGTGCTTGGTGAAAAACCATTCCAGTTGGTGTTGGGACTCCAGCGGTCGGCTGCCTCCTTAGGTCAAGACCCGGCTTGTGCTGCAGGATGTAACAGAAATGCTTTGGGTGCGGGCTTCTCGTTTCCTCGCGGGGGTGTTAAAAAGACACGGGCTCAAGGGTCAGGGTTAGTAAGATGAGTCACTGTTCCTGCAGCATCGAGGACCTGCCTTTAATCAGGACATTCTTCATCAAAGACATGCTCTTCTTTAGCCCTGTGACAAATAGCGCCAAGACTGCTGGTACGGCGCGTGCCTCTTCCTTGACCCCCGCTCAAGTCCCAGATGTTCGGCTGATTGCCCCTGAAATATGTCAGTGTCCAGCCGCCACCTGCACGGCTATCTCAGAGGACTTCCGGTCCCGAGATGCGGGGTGTCCCGCAGGCCCTCATCCTTCTTCCTGCGGGGCTGGGGGAGTGGTTCTGCCAGGATGCAGAATGAGGGGCGCTCGCTGGGAGAGAGGCGAAGGGCCGGTCTCTAGATGCTCGGGCTGATGCAGATACCAGCCGAGTGGGAACGGGGGAGGTCGGGAGACGCTCCCCACCTGGCTCCAGGTGCCCGTGCTCCCGGGCTCGAAGCAAAGATGTCCCTGCAGCCTTCTCCGTGGATGGCCGCTCTCCCCCGAGACTGCAGCCAGCAGGGGGCCGTGCTGGCTCCCTTGTCAAAGCTGAGATGAGAGTTTTGTTTGTGGGCTGTCTTCCAGAGTGTCGAGCGCCGAGCGGGAAATCAGCGAGGTGCAGTCAATGCCACTCAAAACCCGGAGTCCCGTCCCAGAGCCTCCTAGTAGCGCTGCCCCGTCCCCGGCCTCCACCGCGCTTTGGGCTGTCCCCGTCGGGAGCCACAGGCCCTGAGTGCCCACAAGACAGTGGCACCCCGGGTCTGTCTGATTTTTGTCACTAAGAATGGATTAAGTAGATCCCATCGAAAACTAAAAATATTGCATTCGGCAGACATTCTCTAAAATCCAGAACAGACGCAATGTGTCCATGGTGTGGAGGGGACATTTCCCAGTCGGTGCGATTTGGCGAGCCCACCGGAAAGGTCTGCGGGGCCCTGTGGTTTTCCTGGGACAGCCTGGTGCTGGATGTTTCCTGCACTGGACGTCCCTGCAGACGAAGCCATTGCAGCCTTGCTCTGTGGGAACAAACCTGGGGCGGGGGCTCGGAGCGGCTCAGGTTGTTCACCTGCTGGAAGGAACCCAAAACTGCAAGGAGATGCCTCTCGTCTTTGTCCCCAGGACTCTGGCCTCCTGGGGAGAGTGCAGTGACCTGTCACTTCTCAGTAGGGTGCCAGCCCAACCCCCGCCTACCTGGTGTCCTCCTCTGCAAGGAGCTGTTGGCCCAGGCCACGGTGCAGAGCAGGGCCTCAGAGAGAGGAGCACAGCTTTCCATCGTCATGAGCTTTATCTCTGCCGTCTCTCTGTGGCAGCACCAACCAGCCCGTGAACCACCTGGATTTTTCTCTCCTCCCTAACTTCCTCTTAAACAACTGGACTGGGCAACAGATTGCTGTTGGATTTAACCATATGGCCAGACCAGGTGCGCCCCAGGACCTCACCTGGCCCTGGCCCCGCTAGGCTCCCCAGAGCCACCGCCTCGCCCCCTCCGAGGAAGGCTGGACCCCTGGAGCCAGGGACTGCCGGCCCACCCTCACCCGGCAAAACCTTCTGCTGGAGCACAGTCTCTGAGCTCTGGGCTGTGCATCAGCAAAGCTCTGGGCTCCGTCTCCGAGCTGGGGTTCCGGACCTCTATCCCTCCTCGCTCCGTTATGAGTTCTGTGCGGCGATGAGCACAAGCCGTGGCAACTGTCCCAGCCTGTGATTCTGAGCCCGGATGGGTCGTGGCCCTTCAGCACTGAAAGTCGCGGGTGTGCAGCCTGGAAAAACGTACGAGTGTAAAGGGCCACAGAAATGTTTGAAGGCAACTCCATTTCTGTAAAATTAAAGGTGTTTCGGTCCCAACCTACCCTAAATGCACATGTTTGACCCCAACTTGCTGGGCTGCCTGGGGTGCCTTACTCATTTTCTGTATATGAGAAAGTTCTCTGTGTGTGTCTGTGTGTGTGCGTGTGTGTCTGTGTGCGCGTGTGTGTCTGTGTGTGTGTCTGTGTGTGCGTGCGTGTGTGTGTGCGTGTCTGTGTGCGTGTGTCTGTGTGTGTGCATGTGTGTCTGTGTGTGCATGTGTGTCTGTGCGTGTGTGTCTGTGTGCGCGCGTGTGTCTGTGTGCGCGCGTGTGTCTGTGTGCGTGTCTGTGTCTGTGCGTGTGTCTGTGTGTGCGTGCATGTGTGTGTGCGTGTCTGTGTGCGTGTGTCTGTGTGTGTGCGTGTGTGTCTGTGCGTGCGTGTACATGCTTGCACACCCACGTTTGCAAGCATTTAAAACCTGTTGCGAAAACAAGGCGGGTGTCTCACAGATTCCTTGTTTCCAATATTTTCTAAGGGGCTTGAAGGGCCGGATTAAGAAGGAGAGCTCCCAGAGGGAGCTGCTTGCGGACACGGCACAGCTGAACGAGACCCACTGTGCCCACTGCCTGCAGCCCTACCGGCTCCTCGGGACCCCCAAAAGGCAATGCCTGGACTGCGACCTCTTCACCTGCCAGGACTGCGGCCATGCCCACCCGGAGGAGGAGGGCTGGCTCTGCGACCCCTGCCACCTGGCCAGGTGAGCCACGGCCCGGCGTCCAAGGGACCCTGTGGGTCCCCACGGGTGCCCCCGGTGGGGCTGGCTGAAGAAGGGTGGGCGCGGGCGGGCGCGTGCTGCGGGCCTGAGCTCCGTGTCTCTGCAGGGTGGTGAAGGTCGGCTCGCTGGAGTGGTACCACCAGCACCTGAGAGCCCGCTTCAAGCGCTTCGGGAGCGCCAAAGTGATGCGCTCCCTGTGCGGACGGCTGCAGGGGGGAGGTGAGGCGCGCACCCCTCCCCGGGTCGCTTTTTGTCCCCATGCGTGTTTCCAGTTTCAGGACCAAGCAGATCCTTTGGAATGGGTGTGTGCCCCTGTCGGTCCCTCTTGGGTGTTTTATACGAGGTTGGCTGCTTTCTGTGGGCTGCAAATTTCTGCCCCCCCACCCCGCGAAGTCCTGCATGCTGTCGACACCCCCACTACCTGAAATCTTACCTTTCAAGGCTTCCTAGCAGGTTGGGAGCTCATAGCTAAGGTCTCAAACTCAGTGGCTGGTCGAATAACCAGGCGCTGGTTAATGCACGTTCTCCAAGCCCTTCCTCCCTGGGCATCCGATTTGGGGCCTGGATTTTCTCTTTTCCACAAGCATTCCCTGTGCATCTGTTGGGCCGAGGGGTCTTCCTGCAGCTGGAGGGGCTCAGTCTGGCCCCCATCACGGGGCTCAAGGGTGAGAACCCCGGGGAGCAGGGTGGAAAGCCACACTGCAAAGCATTTGAGAATCTCAACCCTTGTTCACAGAGGCCATGTTGGAGCCCCTAGGACCTATTCTCACTCTGGGAGGTGCCGATTCCAGGGACCGGGTGGGCTCGCTGTGTTGTGTGCGAGGCTGTGGGGATTGTGAAGCCCAGCCAGGGTCCCCAGCTCCTCGAGCCAACACCAACCGTCACCTGCCAATTTCAGAGTTGTCACCACTAAGGGCCACAAGGTGGCGCCGTGGGGCAGCAGGAACCCCAAGTCTGGCTGCTCCCGCCTGGCCCCAGAGCCCCCGTCCTTGGGGTGATGCCCGGGCTGGATTCTCCCCACGGGGCGCCTGGGGGCACAGCTCACTGAGTCCCAGAGGGTGCAGGGAAGGAAAGTTGCATGCTGTTTTCCAGTAGTCAAACTGACAAAATAGAAAGGATTGACGTTGCTGCTCTCAAGCCTGGCCGACCAGGGCCGAATGCAGACTGGTCAGCTCGGCTGGGGGCGGGGGGTGCGGGGGGTTCTCCGGGTGAACCTGCAGGGTGCCCGGGGTGTTTCCCGAGGCCCCCACAGCAGGACGGGCGGATGCTGCCGGAGACGGTCGTCCCAGGGCCGGGAAGGAACCGAGAGTGGACTGGTGCTCAGGCACGCAGTCCTGGGAGGGGGCCTTTCTTCCCAGTGCCTTTCCTTTGGTTCCAGGAATGCCTGACGGGGCGCGAGGCTCGCCTGACATCCACGGTGAGTGCTCGGGGCTCACAGCAGTTCCTGATGGTTTCCTCCTCCCTGTCAAGCGCGGCTGAGAGCCGTCTTCGGTGTGGGAAGCAGGGACGTCCTCTGGGCTTGCTCTGGAGAGACGGGTTAATGTCGCTCAGACCCTCGTCCCACATGGACAGAGAGATGTAAGGAGTCGGTGAGCAGGAGGGGCACCGAGCTCCTGTCCCTGTTCAGTCCTGGGGCAGCTCCATGCTGACGGGCCGCGTGCACACAGACACGCACACACAGACACGCGTGTGCCCCGGGCCTCGGGGAGCCACGCCCACATTCCCTCCGAGCAGGTAGAGCTCAGCTCAGTGTCTTCTGTCTGATGGTTTAGGGTGAGTTTCCTTGAGACTCACTGTCCAGAGAATGAAAATAAACACCCAGTCTGCCCGCTGCATGGGTCCAAGTTTAGGGGGCACAGAAAGGCTTATGGGGCGCTCTCAAGTACCGTAAATGCCAGGCTCGTTCACGCTCGAGACCTCCCCCGACCCAAAAGCAGGGGTGCAGGCCGTGGGGTGTGCAGGGGCAGCACATGCAGGCCGCCCCACAGCCCACGCGCCCCCCACGCAGGGGTGCCCTCATGGTCCCTGAGGGAAGGCCGACAGCCCATGCTGTAAAACCCCAGAGCCCGTTTCCTGGACCCCTCTGGAGACCTAACGGAGAAAGGGGCTGGACCAGTGTGAGCGGGAGAGCAGAGGGAAGAGGCCGGAATGGGGCGGCCTGGGTGCTCAGGAGGGCAGAGGAAGGAGGGGCAGGCGCCCCGCGCTGAGACTCCCCTCCTTCCCGGCTGTGTCTGCAGCCTGCGGATAAGTTCACAAATTGACTGTTTGAGAAAACGTGACTTCACTCTCAGCCTCCTTCACCCACCACAAGGCCGGGGATGTGATGTGCCTGAGAAACAGTCTCTGAACGGAGGGCGATGCCTATAGGCATGATCCCCTACAAAACTGAGGCAGAGTAGTCGTTTTCTGCTGGGGTCCAGACCGAGTCTAACTGGTGGTTGGATAGGTCTTTGTAAGGCCAGCAGATGGCTTTGCCTGTACGTGTTACAGGGGTGGGTGGGTGGACGTGTGTGTGCAGAATGCATGAATGGGTGGATAGATGGATGGAGAACGGACGAGTGGGTGGGTGGGTGGAGAAGGGTTTGCCCCGGTCTCTCTCCCTGGGTGGAGTCACACACACACACACACACACACACACACACACACACACACACACGTCTGTTGCAGGCGGGCCCGAGCCAAGTGCTGGCGAGGAAAGCGGAGAGAGTGAGCAGACAGATAACGATGGAGAACTGGACTCAGAGGCCCGGGCCCAGCCTGTTCGCAGCAGAGTAAGTCTCCCCGGTCACCCCCACCACCGCCGCCCCAGCTGCAGCCTGGGGCTCTGACGTCCTGAAAAC